>OX493331.1:21117500-21120000 GCA_950371115.1 Anania fuscalis
ATTTTGCCTCTACCAATAGTTGCCAAGCGAGCGGCGACACGCTGAGCACAACATGCATTTGATGGGGGTTTCGGGCGTTCTTCTTATACCGAATTACGGCCCTACATTCTTCTTCTTTCATCTCTTTTAATGTGCTTTTATTTTGAGTGTATATAGCTTTTAAAATTTCTTCTTCACTATTATGTTTATTTACATTTTTTATTATGATTAGAGGATCTTTATTTTTTATGTTTTCAACGTTTAATTTTAAATTTTTGTCATTATTTATAATTTTTTCTTTAATTTTGTTTAGCTCTTCTTTTGTTTTGCATCCTAATATAACTTTTTGGTCACGTCCTTTTCTTATCCTGTCTATTTTAAAACCCTCTTCTTTAGCATTAACTACTGTCCTAATTTTCTCTAGCACTTGATCCCCCGTGTCCATCTTGTCCTCTGATGTAATAATTACCGAGTGCACCGCTGCATGCTCCGGAGATTTAATCTTCGGAGCAGCAGCGGCTACACTCGCGTAACTCATTTTATTGCTAACTTCTGACTGTCCTTTCTCTATCACCTCCTTCAACTTTTGCATCTCTATCCTACTTTCCTCCATCAGTCTACTATGATCTTTCATTCTTTCTATCAGTTCATTTTCCACCCTCATTCTTTCAGCCTCCTTCTCGCCATCGACTTTACTCCCCTTCACCTTCTCGGGCTCCGCAGTCCCGCCGGTCCTGTCCGGCTCCTTCCTGTCCGCAGTCCTCTCCATCTCCGCCTCCTTTACCAGCTGGTACAGCCTTTCGAGGGCCGCCGTTACCTCCACCTTAATGTCGGTTCTAATGTTCTTAGAATTCCGCAGGTGGAGTTTTGACTTGGTCAGCATGGCTTTCGCCTCGGTCGTTCGGCTGACGTACTTAGCCTCGGCAGCCCTCGGAGAGACACAGAATGTGTCCGCTGATGGTCTGCGGGCGGCAGCTGGTTTGGAGTCCTGGGACAGGGGCTTGGTTTTCGTGGGGCGGGGGGCAGGGACCACCTTCCTGGGTGATTCCGAGGATTTGGGGTTTCCATCCACCTTCCCTGCCTCCCATTCCCCAGTGAGCCGGCGGACCAGCGAGTCCCGCTTTGCTTGAAAAGGCAAGTCCCTCTCTCTACTGTGGTGTGTGATGACGGCCAAAGGATCGCCACCACGAGGGCTGGTAGAGTCTGTCTTAGTCTGATCGGCGGTCATTTTCTTGACTGGAGTATGGATGGCAAACATTTTGTTGCTGTGGGAACGTGTCAGTTATTTAATAAATAAAGTTAAAATATTGTTTAAAAACAATACAATTGTGTAAAAATAAAATAGTAATTAAAATTGTATATATTTAAAAGCTTAAATCTAATAATAGCAACACAATAGTGTTGCTATCGCCTAATCCTAACTAAGAACCTAACAAAACCTAAATAAAAGTATCCTCCCTGTCCCTCGGAGTCAAATAAATAAGTTTAAAATTAAATAAAATTTTGTCAAAATCGATCTAGTCTTGATCGTAAAGCAGGTAAGGGAGGGTGGGAGGGCGAATTTTTGCCCTTTATGACGTCCTAGGGGTCCAAAAGGGGTGTCTAAAGATTCGTCTCGTCGAGACGGACAATATTGTCAAACTACGGAACCGGGGTGCCGTAGAAAAATTTAAAGTTATGGTCAAAAAACTGAAATTCAGTACTTTCAAAAATTTATTGTAAATTCCAGGAGCGTCGCAGCGTGCTGAAATTGACGGCGTCTAGCTCGTATGGACTGGATCTACAAGATGAACTGAAAAAATTTTGAAAAACGGACCAAAAATTTCAAAGTTTAAAATTTAGTATGAGAATTTTCTAAGTCAATATCAAAATTACGAAAAATCGCCAAAAATGCAAGTAATTAAGATTTTTTGTCGCTTCTTTCGCTGAAACTAAATAGAATCTACCGATTAGAAAATATTAGAAGCGCAACAATGACTGTATTTCAGTTTTCAGTAGTGTTTTTAAGTTAATTTTGTTTCCGACAGTCACTTACCAAGTAACCTCGGTATCAAAGAAATCGAATATTTTGCCTGAAAAATGCGAATTTACGCCCTTTATGACGTCCTAGGGGTCCAAAAGGGGTGTCTAAAGATTCGTCTCGTCGAGACGGACAATATTGTCAAACTACGGAACCGGGGTGCCGTAGAAAAATTTAAAGTTATGGTCAAAAAACTGAAATTCAGTACTTTCAAAAATTTATTGTAAATTCCAGGAGCGTCGCAGCGTGCTGAAATTGACGGCGTCTAGCTCGTATGGACTGGATCTACAAGATGAACTGAAAAAATTTTGAAAAACGGACCAAAAATTTCAAAGTTTAAAATTTAGTATGAGAATTTTCTAAGTCAATATCAAAATTACGAAAAATCGCCAAAAATGCAAGTAATTAAGATTTTTTGTCGCTTCTTTCGCTGAAACTAAATAGAATCTACCGATTAGAAAATATTAGAAGCGCAACAATGACTGTATTTCAGTTTTCAGT
>OX493331.1:21122500-21148978 GCA_950371115.1 Anania fuscalis
ATTATCTTATTACTATTACATTGAAAGTCTAATTTTATTAACATTTTCTTATATCTATTCTACAGTGGTGTATTCACTATAACTATGTTGTCTTACATTTTTTATTTCTTATAACCTATGGCCTTTTTCATATTGTTTAACTCTATTCACAGTTTTTATCTTTTACTTCTTATCTACTATTTACTTATTTCTAACATTGTATTTGTTTTAGCATTATTATTTACAATAATGACATTAACAAATCTTATATATCTATTTAATTCTTATTTTTACTTATTGCTACATTACATATTTTTATACAGTAACTGATAAAATCTTCTCTGCTTTCTTTGTTCTTTAACAGTACACTAAGGTTATCAAGGTTCACATTTATTCCAATTTTTTGTTCTAGGTCAAATCTTAATCTTGCGTGTTTAGGACATTGGGTGAGGAGGTGGGGCACGGTTTCAGGAATGTCCGGATCACAGTCGCATGATGGACTCTCCCTACACTTGAACCGATGCAAGTATTGGGAGAATCCACCATGCCCTGTGAAGATCTGGGTGAGCAACCCTGCTGGCTTTATTTTCCGTACCAGACGGTATGCGTCTTCGGCGTTGGGGAAGAAGATTTTAGTTATGGACGCGGTGCTACCTTGCTCATATCTAGTATTCCATTTTTCAATAGATCTTTCGCGCAATATTCTTTTAGCGTACGATATAGGACACCGGTCATAATCAACCCTACGCTTCGACGCCAGTGCTGCCTCCTTCGCTAGATCATCGGCGCGTTCATTGCCTAGGAGACCTGCATGTGCTTTTATCCAGAACAAAGATACATCTTTGCCCTGGGTAAAAGCCTTCCGCAGGTTCTCTCTTGTCTCCACGGCAAGGGGGTGGAGAGAGCCATGGTTAACGATCGTCTCCAGAGCGGCCATCGAATCGCTGTATAGACCATAGCTCTTTTCCCTCCCCTTGAGGATCACGCCCGTTGCCTTGCATATAGCCAGTAATTCCGCCTGATAGACTGTGCAGTACGCGGACAGACAAAACTTTTGGTTCCGAATCTCGGCCTCACCTTTCCACATGGAAAGTGCGGCTCCGACCTTTCCCTCGATTTTGCTGCCGTCAGTGAATATTCGCACTGCCTGCACGTTATGCCTGTCAACTAGGTTTTGGTCTATCAAACACTCGAATTTTATGGCCATATGCGTAGCTGGGTGAGGAGTCTCTGCAAACTTAACCAAACTCTCGGTCTCTCTGTCTCCTAGCTCTAGAAGGGGCGACCCTCTCTTCGTCTCGTACAGGGCGGCTGCCTCCTGTATTCTGAGGTCGAGAGGTAGTATCCCTGCTAGAGTCAGCGCCGAGTGTAGAGAGACTGTTCGATACGATTTGCAGAGCTTCTGGGCGAAACCCCTTTGCACCGCGTTTAGCAGTTTCTGCACCCCGATCCTATCGGCTGCGGAAGCCCACGCTGCCGCCGCGTACATGATGACTGGCTCTACGGTCGCAACATAAATCAATCTGATTACCTCGGGGTGTAAGCCCCAGTTTACCTTCGCGGCTCGCGACAACTGTTTGTATATCTCGAGCGCCTTTTTGGTCTGTTGTGCTATATGGGAGTTAAAAGTTAATTTATCGTCGATAATAAGACCTAGAATTTTGATTTCTCTGGAGAGAGTGATGTTGATCCCCCCCATCTTCAGGCGCGGAGTATCGTACTTGAGCTTTCTGGTCAGAACCATCGCGAAAGTTTTGTGCGGTGCAAATTTTAACTTATTACGTGCTCCCCAATGGTGCACGTACTCCAATGCTGCGTTGGCCTGCTTGGCCACTTCTGTTGCCGTGTCCCCGTCGAAGATCATCACCACGTCGTCCGCAAAAGCTTGGACGTAGTGATCCCTCCTCTCCAATTCTTGCAACAAAGGGTCTAACAAAAGGTTCCAAAGGATAGGACCGCCGATTGACCCTTGCACACATCCTTTATTTGTGTTCCTAACCGCTTCTTCCCCGGCGTACCTTACTCTGACTTTCCTGCGCTCCAGATAGCTATCCAGTAGCCTTCTGATGTTAACTGGGCAGTTTTCCTCAGCCAGACGGACTCGGATTACCGGCCACCAGGCGCTATCGAAGGCCCCCTCTATATCCAATGACACTAGGGTTACCAGCTTTTTCAGCTCAATCTTACCCTTAATATGGTGTATTAGAGTATAGAGGGCGTCCTCGGTGCTCTTCTGGGGCATGAATCCGTACTGGCGAGTACTAAGCCTGGGTACCAGGTGCCACTTCATTCTTGCTACTATGGTCTTTTCCAGGACCTTCCCCAATACTGGCAGGAGACCTATCGGTCTATACGCCTTGGGATTCGTATAATCATCCTTGCCCGGTTTTCTCAATACCACTACAGTGGCTTCCTTCCAGATGTCCGGGAAGTGCCCGATCAGTAGGCACTTGTTGCATAGGGCAAGGAATGTATCTAGGTCCTGGTGGATAGCCCGGCTGCAGATGTCCGCTGTGAAGCCATCCGCCCCAGGGGCCTTCTTTGGGTTAAAACTCCCCACCGCGGTCTTTAGCTCTAGCTTTGTAAACAGTGGGTCATGTTGTTCATCATGCTTCCACTCGTTTACCTTCTTCGCTGCCTCTCTGGTCCAGCGATGGTGTTCGTTGTCAGTAGCCTCCAGGTCTTGTGGGTAGAATGTCTCCGCTAGTAGGTTCGCCGATTCTACTGGGTTTAGGTGTGCTCCATCTTTGGTTAGGGTCAAATCCTCTGTTCTCCTGGCGGTCCGGCCTATAACTCTGTAAATCCCCTCCCATAGGCCTTCTCGGTCTTGTTTTCCGCAGAACTCTTTCCAGCTGTCGATTTGGGCTTTCTTGGCTTGGCACTCGTATTCTTCTTTTCTCTTCAGGTACTCAGCTACCACTATATCTCTGCGGTGCGGTGCCGCGTTCCTGATCTTTCGCCTGAAGGTAGTGGTAACTTTTTTCAGCCTTGCGAGCTCTTCATTCCACCATGGGATCTTAAGTACCTCGGTACTTTTCTTCGCTGGCATGCTAGCTCTACATGCTGCCGTTATGGCCTCAGTATAGTCTCTTGCGAGCTGCTCAAGTTGATCTCTGTTTGCTATCATGTTTATGCGCTCTGCATTCAGGTTGTTTTGAGACTTGGCTTCAGTTAAGGTGGTGTCGAAGAGATCCCAGTTTGCCTTTTTCGTGTTATAGAGTCTAGTAGTCCTCTGGACTCTCAGTCCTCTATCTTTGCGGAGTTTAATTTCTAAAGTTATGGCATTGTGGTCCGAGCTCGTCATCTCCTGGTCTACCCTCCAGTTGTCTACCAGTTCTAGTAGGTCTTCTGTACAGGCTGTGATGTCTACTAGGCTTGTGTACACCTTTGTGCCCCTTACGGTGTTAAAGGTCGGTGTGTCGCCTCTGTTTAGTACCTGAAGTCCCGACTCTTCCAGGGTCCCGGACATTTCTACGCCCCTGTGGTCTTCCACGGTGCTGCCCCACCAGGTACTCTTGGCGTTACTGTCTCCGCCTATTAGTAGTGCTCTTGGGCCCAGCTCCTCTACGATTTCCCTCAGCCGGTCCAGGTATGGCCCTATGGGTTGATCCGGTTCGAAGTAGAAGGATACCGCCGCGATTTCCCAGGCGCTGGTTCGGATCCTCACTGCGACTATGTTGTCACTAGTGAGTTTCGGGCACTGTATGACGTCGAGGTCGCTATCAAAAACGACTATCGCCGCTTTTACAGTCCCATCTCCTACTGCAGCATTCTGGTAGACTCTCGCCCCACGGTAGTCCTTCATCCTTCTCACCCCACCCACATAGGGTTCCTGCACTAGCGCAAACGCCAATTTGCGTTTGCTGGCCTCCACCATGAGTTCCGTCGTTGCTAGTTGTTTGCGTTGGAGGTTCGCCTGGGCCACTACATAACATCTGGTGGGGACGCCTGCCCCGGAACGCGTTGGAACCACCTTAGCAATACTGCACTTTAGCTCTGGCAAGTGCCTCCCATCTCCTACGCACTTGGCACTCCGAGCTATATGCATTGTGCTCTGTTGCCTCCAGCTTCGCCACTGTGCAATTGTAGCACTTCGGTGGTAGTGAGGCTAGCCAGTCTGGGCATTCATTTCTCATGTGAGGGTCCCCACAGTGTGTGCATCTCGGAACGGTCTCCTTGCAAAAACGTCTTCCATGTCCATATGCTAGGCACATGGAACACTGTACTAATGGGGACTGATCCGCAACCCGTATCCTCTGAATGTCTATATGGATGGACTCCCTATCCATCATCTTGTTGTAGAGCTGTGGTGAGACCCTCAAAATGACATGGCACATAAGCTGGTTCCTGGCTTTGCGTCTAAACTTTACCTCCATCCGGTCTTCTTTTTTATCGAGGTCCTTAAAAATGCTCCCGTTCTGGTTCCTCATTGCACTGAGGATGTCTTGGTCGCTATGACTTGCGATTACATCCTTGAGTATAACCATAGGGTCTTGGTTCCTCATATCTTCGAAATGGAGCCGGTTTGACGCGCCTTTTAGTCTTTCTTTGACTTTTTCACGTTCCTCTATAGTTCTGCATCCGAGAATAACTTTCTTATCCTTGACCTTTCTTACCCTTTCCACTGTGACCCATCCGTCCTTTGCATTCACTGCTTCCCGAACCTGTTTTATCACGTCATCTCCTGTTTCCGCCTCGTTCTTTGAGGCGATAACGATTGAGTGAAGTGCACTTTTCTCTGTCATGTGTCTACGCTGTGGCGCTGCTGCTGCACTAGCGTAGGTCAGGTGTCGGTTGGCGGTTTCCTGCTGCAGGGCGATGGTCTCTTTCAACTTCTCCATCTCTCTCTGCGTTTTTTCTATTTTTTCCCCTTGCTCTTTCATTAGTCTGATAATTTCCTTCCCTTCTGTTCCTGATATTTCCTGAACTATCGTATCTGTTTTTTCCCCTTTCCCTGCTTTTTCATCTCTTTTTTTCTCTGTTTCAGGTCCCGTTTGTGCTGCTGCTGCTGCGTCCTTCACTAGCTGGAAAAGTTTCTCCACCGCTAGAGTGATCCCGGCCTTCAGGTCTGATCTCAGGTTGCGAGAGTCATTTATATGACTTTTCGCTTTCTGAAGCAAACCCCTGGCCTGGCTCACTATATCGGTGGATTTGACTTGTCCTGGCTTAGGTCCCGGTGATATCGTGAAGGCTTCCGAAGAGACTCTTCGTGGTGGTAAGGTTGCCTTCGTATCTTGGGGGGGTGGAGGTGTTGGTGTTGGTGTGAGCTTCGCTTTGGTTTTGGTAGTCGCTGCGGTCGTCTGTACTGGGGCCGTCTTCTTGGGTGTATGCCCATGGTCCTTGGAAGTGCAGGGTTTGGGCTCTATCTTTCCTTCTTCCCATTCCCCTATACTGCGCCTCACGTTTGAGGTTTGTTTTGGTGTGATCCGAGAAGGTCCTGCCTTCTCAGTGTCGACTTGATGTTGTGGAGAGGTGGGGGGGGTCGTCATAACTCCCTTTTTCGATGGGGTGCGTGCCAGATACATTTTTCGGGGTGAGCCTTGTCCCTTTGTAAATAAATTTAAAATAATATTTGTTCAAAAGAACTACGTAAATTAAAACTAGGTGTAAATACTATACTAAGAGTACTGGCCAATAGGCGCAGTAGTCAATTAAAATCGTCAATAAGGGATTAAAGTAAAATAAATAAAATAATTTTGTGTGAACTGTTTATTTAATGTGTGTTTTTTCTGTTTCAGATCGCGCGTGTCCAGCCAGCAGAGGTGCTCCGGTGTTGCAGGTGTGTTCCTGATGGAGTTTATAGGTGACTCTACCTCAGCTCTATATAGAGTCGGGTAAGTATTTATGCCTTTACTATGCCTTTTTACACTTCACAACAATCTATCTCTTTTTTACGAATTTTTTGTTACTCTATGTAGAGCCAGTAAGCTCTATATACTAAATACAAGGTCTATTAACTCTACTTTATTTGTCCCTTTTGCAACTGGGTCGAAAAAATACAAGAAAAGTTTTCTGCTCTACGTAGAGTCCCCTGCTCTATCTAGTCAGAAGCCCCTCTCTATTGTTGACCTTTGAGTGAAAACCCCGTTGCTCTACGACGTCCGGTTCCTAAGTTGTAGAATTTAAAAGATTTTTTCAAATTTTACAACTGGGACTTAGTCAGATTTCGGGGGGTGGGTTTGAGGTCCAATTAAGGTGGTCCAAAAGATGTCAGCTCGCGTGCTCCTCCTTATTCCAGGTCTTTAGCTGAAAACCCGGTCGCGATCTGAGGTCTGGTACCCGAGCTATAGATTTTAAAAGAATTTTTAAGATTTATAACTGGGACTTAGCCGAATCACGACGACAGGTCAGGGGTCTAGCTTAACTGGTCGATAGTGTAAACTTAGGGGTGGGGGGCTGCGATTTTGGGGGTAGGTGCGGGGGGGGTCCTTTCGTCGACGCAGGAGGGGGGGTGGGTTGTTAGGGAGGGGGGGCCGAATTTTCGTTATTTTTGGCCTAGGACGTCCCGTTTTCGCGCTACGGTCGATTTTTCAAAATTTACTTATCTAAACAATCTTATATTTTGCGGCCGGGATGATAAGTTGGTTTTTCAAAATTTTGGTTATAACTTTGTCAAATGAAGTCCGATTTACTTTATTTAAAAAGATTTAAATATGTCCTTAACCCACGCAGCGGGCCCGTCTAAAACCGTAAATAAAATTCCCGCGGGAGTATTTTATATGGCACCGGGAAGTTAGGGGTTGTAAGTTTGCCAACTTCGAAAGCTTGGTTTAGCCCTTAGGAATGAGATAGCGGTTCGGAAAAAACTACGATAGGGTGTAACAGGGTCCAAATTTACTGTCAGGCCCGAAAAACAGTTTCCCAGGAACCGGGAAACCCAAAATTTTCAAAGATTTTTCCGAAAAAATTCCCGGGGGTGGTTTTTGGGGGTGGGTATAGGTAGATTGCCCTTATGATCGCTTCTGACGACAGAACCGATTTTTTGTTATTTTTCGCGTATCTCGCTCCGTTTAGGCGCTAGGGGGTTGACAAACTTAAGTGGGAATGGAGTCTGAGGGAACTGTTCCAGATTAAATTTAATAAATATTTAACTATAGGTCCTAAAATTTTTCTAGAGACTGGATTATGTTCCTCGATAACCTCCCTACACAATATAGCTACTAGTGTAACTGTCAAGTTCACCCCTTGCTCTCAGGAAGCTGCCCAAAATAGGGGTAGCTGACAACTTTCTGCAAATAGGCCTTAGATCTAAAAATATAAGTCGGAAAATTTTACTTCAATAGTAAAAGTTGCTCGGCTATGTCCAGAAAGTTTATCCCAGGTGGTCCGGGTCAATTCGGGAGAGGGTGAGTTCGGGGTGAAAAAATTTTTCTAAGTGCCGTGTAAATTTGTAACCGCTCCAGAAAATTCCCTATGGGAGACGCGTGGATTTTGAAAATGTCACAGGGTAGGGTGTAAAATTTCCTATCCTGTGATGTAAAATTTAGATTTTTAAAACTACCCTATGGGGTTGATTAAGCAGTTACAAACTTAAATGTGGTCAATTTTTGCACTTATACTCTAAAAACTGCTATTTTTCGTGCGCAGCGCAAACTTTGAACCGTTCCTAGTACTTCCCTATGGGAGACGCGTGGGTTTTGAGATCACCACAAGATAGGGTATGAAATAACCTTTCCTGTGATGCTAGTTTTTGAATTTTTAGATAGCCCTTAAGGGGTGAAAAACAATTACTAATTAAAATTTTACCTAAAATTTGCGCTGTTTCCGAAGAAATAAGCTTGTTTTATAACTATATCTATGTCTTAAAATTCTAATTATAATGTAAATAGTTACACTAATATACCCTTTTCAATATCTTAAAAACTTTTTATTTATAAGGGTTGTGGTTTACCAATCCTGATTTTTTAAAGTTAAGTGTGTAAATTATTTTAAGTTTCTAATTGTTATATCTTTTTTATTTATCGTTAGATTTTTATTTAAATTTGTACATGTATTCTTAATTATAGGTACTAATTTTTAAAATATTAAAAAGCTAGGGTTGCCGCTTTAAATTCTAAGCTAGGGCTGTCGAAAAAGTCTGTTTCTTTTAAAATGTCGATAAATGACACTTAACTTTGTCCAATTTTTCTTTTGAAAATGGCTCCCGGCTCCTCATCTGTGTCGCCGTCGATTCCCGCTTCCCGTTTTTTGCAAACTCG
This sequence comes from Anania fuscalis, assembly GCA_950371115.1. Classification (NCBI taxonomy): domain Eukaryota; kingdom Metazoa; phylum Arthropoda; class Insecta; order Lepidoptera; family Crambidae; genus Anania; species Anania fuscalis. The sequence goes on from OX493331.1 coordinate 21,130,678, forward strand.
TCTGGATCGGGTTGCACGTTACACGTGGGAACTTGTTTTTTTGCTGTTTTCTTCCAAACCCTTGATCGGAAGGTTAGGTTAGGTTAGGTTAGGTTAGGTTAGGTTAGGTTAGGTTAGGTTAGGTTAGGTTAGGTTAGGTTAGGTTAGGTTAGGTTAGGTTAGGTTAGGTTAGGTTAGGTTAGGTTAGGTTAGGTTAGGTTAGGTTAGGTTAGGTTAGGTTAGGTTAGGTTAGGTTAGGTTAGGTTAGGTTAGGTTAGGTTAGGTTAGGTTAGGTTAGGTTAGGTTAGGTTAGGTTAGGTTAGGTTAGGTTAGGTTAGGTTAGGTTAGGTTAGGTTAGGTTAGGTTAGGTTAGGTTGGGGTGCTACAGAGTAACCTCCTCGTGCGGCGGGGTGTTGCTTATTACATCTGGCTACGATCGGGTGTAAGGAGCAGCATCCTGTCCCGGTGCACCCTGGGCAACGGCAGTTAATAACTTCCTTCGGGTTGTTACTAGCTGACGGCTGAACTCTGTCTGTGCCGCTCCTTGTGCCATTACGTTAAGCGTAACGACGCAAGGATGTGGCACGAAGCAGACCGTAACCTGCCCTTTTAAGGGCGGGCCGGGGGTCCAGTTTATCTGGGCCACGAGGTGGAAGCCTCTCTAAAAACTACCACGCGCGGCAGTGCCCGCCTATAGTCAGCCGTCGCTGGCTGGCGGGTCGCCGGGCAACCCGTTACCCCAAATGAGGGGCCGGGGGCTGTCGGGGCATTTGCCCGGGCTACGAGGAAGGACTACCTCAATAAAAAACCCTTGTATACCGTAACCCGCCTTCACGGGCGGAGCGGGGGCTCTACGGGGCCGCGAGGGGCGAACCTCTATAAAAAACTGTAAAACTGAGCCGCTGTGGACGCTGGCGGCCCGGGCCTCCTTCGGGGGGTGGACACGCAGGCGGTGTTCCAAAATGCTAGGCGCCAACAAAGAGAGAGGGGGGGCAGCTGCGCCCGTAAGCAGCAAACAATCATGAGTGCACGTCAAAAAACGGTAAAGTTCCCCGGGCGGGTCCGGTCTCAGACCGGGAATCCCGTCGGCCGAAAGGTCGCTGTCCCATCGTATACGGGGGGTGACAACGAACACTCTAGGGCCAATAGCCCCGACCGCGGGAGGTCCGCGAAGACCACTAACAGTGGTGCTCATAGCGCTGACGACGAGAGCAGCACGAGCATTCGCTCGCGCTCACACTCGCGCTCGCGCTCACGCTCGCATTCGCGCTCCGTCGCGAGCGAAAGAGAAGACACGCTGTCGGAGGGTGCATCGGTTAGGAGCTACCCGCGCCGTAAATCCGACGCACACCGGACAAGACAAGGCCAAGCAGTTGCGGCCTCTACCTCCCCACCCGAGAGATTCCGCGAAAGCGTCCTCGAAGTGGGTGAGAGAGTACGGGATGGACAGAGAGGAGCTGGTATCGATTCAGACGATACGATCGTGCCTCCTCCCACAGAAAGCGCTTCCGCCACGGACTATAGTGAGGACTCACAGGGTCGGAAGCGTCCCAAGCGTAGGAGAATTGCCACTCCCACTGATGAGACACCGGGTGGATCTGGTTCCCGAACGGAACGTCTATTGGAGCGCAATTCGGCGGAGCTATCCGCTGTAGAGCGCAACGAGCGGCGGCGGTCGATAACCAGTCCCACACTCAACCTCACTCGGACACAGAAGTCACACGTACAGGACGTACAACGTGCCAACCCGTGTGAAAACCTAACAGCTGGAGAGTGCAAAGCGGCAGCCTTCGAACATATCCAGAAGCTGTTCAACATTGCCTCCACCTGTAGGAACTTGAAGGGAACGACGTGCCGTGACATCTCTGTTGCGGCCGCGAATCTACTAGAGACTGTGCAGGTACTACACGACCGCAACACCAACGAGGAGATTTCGAGGCTCCAAGAGGACCACAACCTATTACTGGCTGAACACCTCGAGTTGAAGAGCAAACTCGAGCAGATGGAGGCAGAGGTACAACACGTCAGAAGGCGCAACGACGAGTTCTGCGCTGAAAGAAGATCTCTCCGCGAAGAACGTCGAGAGATGACGATCGAACGGGAGTTGATCGCTGTTGAGAGGGAGCAGATGCGGGAGGGAATTCCTCTACCCCCCCTGCCTCCTACCCCAATCGACGGCGAGCGGTTCCCGCTAACCCTCAGAAGGCAAGAGGACGTAGAGGCAATGACACGCACGATCCTCGATTCCGTTGGAACCATGCTGGACGTGCGCTTCAAAAACTTTGAGAGGCGGCTCCCCTCCCAAGAACGCGTCCGTCCTCCAACACGTCCTGAGCGACCACAGGCTCAAACTCAGCCCCCATCCTCGGGAGCGGCAGAGAAGCCTAAACGTCGCGCTCGTGCAACGAAGGCCGAGCTGAATGCCAGAGCTGCTGCCGCCGCTGCGGATAACGAGCGGCGCCTTATAGAGAGAGGCAGAGTTCTTCGAACCCCAGAGGCTTCGACTTCACACTGCCCGCCTCCCCCGGCCCCCGTGCCTATGGACGCGGAATGGTCCGAGGTTGTGAGGCGAGGAAATAAAAAGAAGAAGAAAAAGAAGAAGCAACAGGCTGCCCAACAACCGCAATCTGCGCGCACGCAGACTGCGCGACCAAGAGCGCCACAACAACCTGCGCAACGACAGCCTGCCAACGCTCCGAAGACGTCGAACTTCCGTTTGAACGCGCAACGATTACGCCCGCCTCGTACGTCCGCTGTTGTGCTCACACTCCTGGAGCCAGTGGCCACACATCGCAGCATCACGTACTCCTCATTTTTGAAAGAGGCGAAGACGAAAATCGATCCCCCAAGTCTCGGGATCGAACCCCACAAGATGAGGATCCACGACACCGCGACCGGCGGCAGGATCATAGAGATCGAGGGCGACCCCGACGGGAAGCTAGCGGATGCCCTTGCGGCAAAATTACAGGAGCAATTACCCAGTGATGTCCTTCGGGTGTCCAGGCCGATCAAGTCTGCGGAGATCCGCGTGACCGGCCTCGACGACTCAGTCACTCCGGAAGAGGTGGTGCACGAGCTGGCCAGACAGGGCGACTGTTCGGAGGAGCTCATCAAGGTGGGCCAACTCCGTCGCTCCCCAAATGGCAGCTTTATGATTTGGGCCAAGCTGCCCGCTACGGCGGCTAGGAAGCTTGCCTTAGGGCGTTTCCTAATCGGCTGGGTGTCAGCGCGCGTCAGAGTGCTGACTCCTCGCCAAGTAAGGTGTTTCCGCTGCCTGGAACTCGGACACGTTCGGCAGCGTTGTGGGGAGGAAATCGACCGCAGTGGTGCATGTTACCGCTGCGGCCAGGTTGGCCACAAGTCTGTCTCATGCAGCGCCGAGCCCAACTGCGCACTCTGCGCAGCGAAAGGTCGGCCCGCCAACCACAGAGTGGGTGCAAAAGCTTGTTGCCCCGCTCCCCCCAAGAGAAGACAGCGAAGACATGCTGAAGAGCGCCTCCCACTACAGGAGGATCCACAGCACCGTGTGGCAGTCAGCCCGGTGCTACAACCCAACAGTCTCAGGGGTGAGGGCTCGGGTGCGGCGCCCGAACCCCCTAGAAACGAGACCGAGAAGGCACGCGACATAGCGTCCAAGAGAGCCGGGAGCGCTGCTCCCTAGAATGGAGCCGGATGCGGCTGACGCTGCGAGGGGACGTGGTAGAATGCAAACGCGAACCCACGTTCCCCGCCCATCTGCGCCTAGATGAACGAGTGGAGGTTTTAGTGGGTATGGTCTACGGGCGAGTCCTACACGAGCCCCAGCTGCTCCCCCGGCGGCTGGGGTAGTGCGTAACAGCATTTCCTGCCACTTTATAAAAAAAAAAAAAAGGTTAGGTTAGGTTAGGTTAGGTTAGGTTAGGTTAGGTTAGGTTAGGTTAGGTTAGGTTAGGTTAGGTTAGGTTAGGTTAGGTTAGGTTAGGTTAGGTTAGGTTAGGTTAGGTTAGGTTAGGTTAGGTTAGGTTAGGTTAGGTTAGGTTAGGTTAGGTTAGGTTAGGTTAGGTTAGGTTAGGTTAGGTTAGGTTAGGTTAGGTTAGGTTAGGTTAGGTTAGGTTAGGTTAGGTTAGGTTAGGTTAGGTTAGGTTAGGTTAGGTTAGGTTAGGTTAGGTTAGGTTAGGTTAGGTTAGGTTAGGTTAGGTTAGGTTAGGTTAGGTTAGGTTAGGTTAGGTTAGGTTAGGTTAGGTTAGGTTAGGTTAGGTTAGGTTAGGTTAGGTTAGGTTAGGTTAGGTTAGGTTAGGTTAGGTTAGGTTAGGTTAGGTTAGGTTAGGTTAGGTTAGGTTAGGTTAGGTTAGGTTAGGTTAGGTTAGGTTAGGTTAGGTTAGGTTAGGTTAGGTTAGGTTAGGTTAGGTTAGGTTAGGTTAGGTTAGGTTAGGTTAGGTTAGGTTAGGTTAGGTTAGGTTAGGTTAGGTTAGGTTAGGTTAGGTTAGGTTAGGTTAGGTTAGGTTAGGTTAGGTTAGGTTAGGTTAGGTTAGGTTAGGTTAGGTTAGGTTAGGTTAGGTTAGGTTAGGTTAGGTTAGGTTAGGTTAGGTTAGGTTAGGTTAGGTTAGGTTAGGTTAGGTTAGGTTAGGTTAGGTTAGGTTAGGTTAGGTTAGGTTAGGTTAGGTTAGGTTAGGTTAGGTTAGGTTAGGTTAGGTTAGGTTAGGTTAGGTTAGGTTAGGTTAGGTTAGGTTAGGTTAGGTTAGGTTAGGTTAGGTTAGGTTAGGTTAGGTTAGGTTAGGTTAGGTTAGGTTAGGTTAGGTTAGGTTAGGTTAGGTTAGGTTAGGTTAGGTTAGGTTAGGTTAGGTTAGGTTAGGTTAGGTTAGGTTAGGTTAGGTTAGGTTAGGTTAGGTTAGGTTAGGTTAGGTTAGGTTAGGTTAGGTTAGGTTAGGTTAGGTTAGGTTAGGTTAGGTTAGGTTAGGTTAGGTTAGGTTAGGTTAGGTTAGGTTAGGTTAGGTTAGGTTAGGTTAGGTTAGGTTAGGTTAGGTTAGGTTAGGTTAGGTTAGGTTAGGTTAGGTTAGGTTAGGTTAGGTTAGGTTAGGTTAGGTTAGGTTAGGTTAGGTTAGGTTAGGTTAGGTTAGGTTAGGTTAGGTTAGGTTAGGTTAGGTTAGGTTAGGTTAGGTTAGGTTAGGTTAGGTTAGGTTAGGTTAGGTTAGGTTAGGTTAGGTTAGGTTAGGTTAGGTTAGGTTAGGTTAGGTTAGGTTAGGTTAGGTTAGGTTTTTTTTTTTTTTTTTTTTTTTTTTTGTTAGTCTTATTCCCACTGGCATGGGCACCAGTGCCTTTTCTTCATCTGTTTTCTTTCCTTTGCTATTTAGTGTTTATTTTATTTATTTTTATTATATTTTTACAGATTTCAAATGCTAAGATGTATATTTCTAATTTTCTACTTTCTTTTATTTCTCTTTAATTGTTATCTTTCCTTTTTAGATACACTTTCTCTTTTCTGGTTTTATTTGCTTTTATTTTATCATATTTTATTTGTTATCTATGCTATCTATTACAATTTTAACTGTTATTATTTCATGTTTATTTGCAATTTTTACTTATTTATTTTTGCTTCTACTTTTTTATTATTTACTTTTCTATTTTAAATTTTAATGATAGTTTATTATTATTCTTATTTATGCTATTCTTTCTTTTCTCTATTATGTCAAACCCTTTAATATGTGTGTTTTTATTTACTTCGAAAGTGAATCTCTTCTTTGCAATTTTTGTACGTTTATTGATAAGGTCTACTAAATTCTTCTTTCCTCTCATCTCTCGCTCTGCGCTTTGCGCGATTTCCATTTGCCAAGTTTATCTTTTACCATGATACGCTTGACAAATGGTATCGGACGCCTTTTGAAATTAATATCCTTCTTTTCCACGGCCAATAGTTCGGCTGTAGGTCCAGTGCAGAGTTCTCCCAACTTGAGTTTTATTGGTTTTGTCCTCGCTGCATTATCCCTCAGGGATATTGTACCGACGACCTTTCCCTTCATTTTTAATGTTTTCTTAGAATGTTTTGGGCCGATTACCTCTCGCTGTGAAAACTCTGCACCACCATAGTTGAGCACGAACATTAGCTTGCTCTGGATCACCGGATGCGGCGTTCCGAATTGGCGCTTTGGGTTTTCGATGCTACGGTCTTCTATCACTCTCCGGGAGTGACCTTTCTTTACGTTGTAAAGGGAGGCTGCTCCGGAGAGTGTTAGAGCCGAGCTCGCAGATATAGTATCTTGCACTATGACAAAACAACAGTCAAGGCCCCACTGCACTTCGCTTAGGTGGACAGATGCATTTGTTTTGCTACCCGTATTGTTGCCCGGTACAACTTCAGCAATACGCCACAGTGGACCTGGCTATGCTGTCCCACTTACGTCGTACCGGGCAATCAGAGCTGAAGGCATTGTGCTCAGTGTCCCCCAGCTTCGCCTTCTGGCAATTGAGGCATGTAGGGGTTGCTGCTGCGTGGTACTCGGTGCACTGCGTCCGGAGGTGTGAACCTCCGCAGTGCGAACACGAGTCCTCGGTTTCCCTACATACCTTTTTGCTGTGTCCATATGACAGGCAGCGCGAGCATTGAACCAGCGGAGACTGGTCCTCTGCTGTTAGGCGCTGCATGTCAATATGGACACACTTTGCCTCTACTAAAAGCCGCCAAACCTGCGGCGAGACACTGAGCACAACGTGCATCTGGTGGGGGTTTCGGGCATTCTTCTTATACCTAATAACGGCTCTATAGTCTTCTTCTTTTACTCCCTTTAGGATATTTTTGTTTTGCATGTGGAGAGCCTTTAAAATGTCTTCTTCCGTATTATATTTATTTATATTTTTTATTATAATTAATGGGTCCTTATTTTTAATCTCTTCCACATTTAGATTTTTTCCGTTATTTTGTATCTTATCTTTTACCCTTTCTATTTCTGCTTTTGTCCTACAACCAAGAATGACCTTTCTATCTCTTCCTTTCCGCATTCTTTCAATCTGAAATCCTTCGTCTCTTGCTTTTACTACATTCCGGATCCTTTCCATCACTTCATCCCCTGTCTCCATTTCGTCCGGTGACGTGACTATTACGGAGTGCACCGCTGCGTTCCCCGGGGGTTTATTCCTCGGGGAAGCAGCGGTAACACTCGCGTACGATGCCTTCTGTTCTATTTCTTGGTGGCTTTTTTCTAAAACTTCTTTCAGTTTCACCATCTCAATTCTATTCTCTTCCATCTGTCTACTGTGCTCCGCCATTCTCTCTATAAACTCCTTCTCTACCCTCGCTCTCTCTCTTTCCCCCTCACTGTCCACCCTGCGCTCCCTTTCGGGCTCCGCAGTCCCGCCGGTCCTGTCCGGTTCCTTCCTGTCCGCAGTCCTCTCCAACTCCGCCTCCTTAACCAGCTGATACAGCCTTTCGAGAGCCGCCGTTACCTCCACCTTGATGTCGGTTCTAATGTTCTTAGAATTCCGCAGGTGGAGTTTGGACTTCGTCAGCATGGCTTTCGCCTCTGTTGTCCGGCTGACGTACTTAGCCTCGGCGGCCCTCGGGGAGACACAGAAGGTGTCCGCTGATGGTCTGCGGGCGGCAGCTGGTTTGGAGTCCTGGGACAGGGGCTTGGCTTTAGTGGGGCGGGGGGCAGGGACCACCTTCCTGGGTGATTCCGGGGATTTGGTGTTTCCGTCCACCTTCCCTGCCTCCCATTCCCCAGTGAGCCGGCGGACCAGCGAGTCCCGCTTTGCGGGAGCTTGAGAGGGCAAATCCCTCTCCCTGTCATGATGAGTCATGGCCAAGGGACGGAGCCCTTGGTCGCCATCGCGAGGGCTGGAGGAGCCAGCTTTGGTCTGGCCAGCGGTCATCTTCTTGACAGGTGTATGGATGCCGAACATGTCGTGGGAATGCGTCACAGGTAAATAAAATAAATAAAATTGTTGTAAAAACAATAGACGTCACGAATAAATATAGCGGTTAAAAATACTGTCGTAAAAACAATATGTGTAAAAATAAAATTAAAACTTAAATTAATAATAGTAACACAATAGTGTTACTATCGTCTAACCTAAATAAAACCTAACCAACCTAAGCAGGAGTATCCTCCCGGTCCCTCTGGGTCAAAAAATAAAGTTAAAATAAAATAAAATTTTTGTCACAATCGATTTAGCTTTGATGGTAAAGCAGGTAAGGGAGGGTGGGAGGGCGAATTTTTGCCCTTTATGACGTCCTAGGGGTCCAAAAGGGGTGTCTAAAGATGCGTCTCGTCGAGACGGACAATACTGTCAAACTACGGAACCGGGGTGCCGTAGAAAATTTAAAAGTTTTAGTCGAAAAACTGAAATTCAGTACTTTCAAAAATTTTTTGTAAAATCCAGGAGCGTCGCAGCGTGCTGAAATTGACGGCGTCTAGCTCGTATGGACTGGATCTACAAGATAAACTCAAAAAATTTTGAAAAACGGACCAAAAATGTAGAAGTTCAAAATTTAGTATGGAATTTTTCTAAGTCAATATTAAAAATTTGAAAAAGTGCCAAAAATGTAGGTAAATAAGATTTTTTGACGCTTCTTTCGCTGAAACAATATAGAATCTACTAATTAAAAACTATTAGAAGCGCAAACGAGACTGTATTTCAGTTTTCAGTGGTGTTTTTGAGTTAATTTTGTTCCGAGCAGTCACTTACCAAGTAACCTCGGTATCAAAGAAATCGAATATTTTGCCTGAAATTCACGAATTTCCGCCCTTTATGACGTCCTAGGGGTCCAAAAGGGGTGTCTAAAGATGCGTCTCGTCGAGACGGACAATACTGTCAAACTACGGAACCGGGGTGCCGTAGAAAATTTAAAAGTTTTAGTCGAAAAACTGAAATTCAGTACTTTCAAAAATTTTTTGTAAAATCCAGGAGCGTCGCAGCGTGCTGAAATTGACGGCGTCTAGCTCGTATGGACTGGATCTACAAGATAAACTCAAAAAATTTTGAAAAACGGACCAAAAATGTAGAAGTTCAAAATTTAGTATGGAATTTTTCTAAGTCAATATTAAAAATTTGAAAAAGTGCCAAAAATGTAGGTAAATAAGATTTTTTGACGCTTCTTTCGCTGAAACAATATAGAATCTACTAATTAAAAACTATTAGAAGCGCAAACGAGACTGTATTTCAGTTTTCAGTGGTGTTTTTGAGTTGGGTTAGGTTAGGTTAGGTTAGGTTAGGTTAGGTTAGGTTAGGTTAGGTTAGGTTAGGTTAGGTTAGGTTAGGTTAGGTTAGGTTAGGTTAGGTTAGGTTAGGTTAGGTTAGGTTAGGTTAGGTTAGGTTAGGTTAGGTTAGGTTAGGTTAGGTTAGGTTAGGTTAGGTTAGGTTAGGTTAGGTTAGGTTAGGTTAGGTTAGGTTAGGTTAGGTTAGGTTAGGTTAGGTTAGGTTAGGTTAGGTTAGGTTAGGTTAGGTTAGGTTAGGTTAGGTTAGGTTAGGTTAGGTTAGGTTAGGTTAGGTTAGGTTAGGTTAGGTTAGGTTAGGTTAGGTTAGGTTAGGTTAGGTTAGGTTAGGTTAGGTTAGGTTAGGTTAGGTTAGGTTAGGTTAGGTTAGGTTAGGTTAGGTTAGGTTAGGTTAGGTTAGGTTAGGTTAGGTTAGGTTAGGTTAGGTTAGGTTAGGTTAGGTTAGGTTAGGTTAGGTTAGGTTAGGTTAGGTTAGGTTAGGTTAGGTTAGGTTAGGTTAGGTTAGGTTAGGTTAGGTTAGGTTAGGTTAGGTTAGGTTAGGTTAGGTTAGGTTAGGTTAGGTTAGGTTAGGTTAGGTTAGGTTAGGTTAGGTTAGGTTAGGTTAGGTTAGGTTAGGTTAGGTTAGGTTAGGTTAGGTTAGGTTAGGTTAGGTTAGGTTAGGTTAGGTTAGGTTAGGTTAGGTTAGGTTAGGTTAGGTTAGGTTAGGTTAGGTTAGGTTAGGTTAGGTTAGGTTAGGTTAGGTTAGGTTAGGTTAGGTTAGGTTAGGTTAGGTTAGGTTAGGTTAGGTTAGGTTAGGTTAGGTTAGGTTAGGTTAGGTTAGGTTAGGTTAGGTTAGGTTAGGTTAGGTTAGGTTAGGTTAGGTTAGGTTAGGTTAGGTTAGGTTAGGTTAGGTTAGGTTAGGTTAGGTTAGGTTAGGTTAGGTTAGGTTAGGTTAGGTTAGGTTAGGTTAGGTTAGGTTAGGTTAGGTTAGGTTAGGTTAGGTTAGGTTAGGTTAGGTTAGGTTAGGTTAGGTTAGGTTAGGTTAGGTTAGGTTAGGTTAGGTTAGGTTAGGTTAGGTTAGGTTAGGTTAGGTTAGGTTAGGTTAGGTTAGGTTAGGTTAGGTTAGGTTAGGTTAGGTTAGGTTAGGTTAGGTTAGGTTAGGTTAGGTTAGGTTAGGTTAGGTTAGGTTAGGTTAGGTTAGGTTAGGTTAGGTTAGGTTAGGTTAGGTTAGGTTAGGTTAGGTTAGGTTAGGTTAGGTTAGGTTAGGTTAGGTTAGGTTAGGTTAGGTTAGGTTAGGTTAGGTTAGGTTAGGTTAGGTTAGGTTAGGTTAGGTTAGGTTAGGTTAGGTTAGGTTAGGTTAGGTTAGGTTAGGTTAGGTTAGGTTAGGTTAGGTTAGGTTAGGTTAGGTTAGGTTAGGTTAGGTTAGGTTAGGTTAGGTTAGGTTAGGTTAGGTTAGGTTAGGTTAGGTTAGGTTAGGTTAGGTTAGGTTAGGTTAGGTTAGGTTAGGTTAGGTTAGGTTAGGTTAGGTTAGGTTAGGTTAGGTTAGGTTAGGTTAGGTTAGGTTAGGTTAGGTTAGGTTAGGTTAGGTTAGGTTAGGTTAGGTTAGGTTAGGTTAGGTTAGGTTAGGTTAGGTTAGGTTAGGTTAGGTTAGGTTAGGTTAGGTTAGGTTAGGTTAGGTTAGGTTAGGTTAGGTTAGGTTAGGTTAGGTTAGGTTAGGTTAGGTTAGGTTAGGTTAGGTTAGGTTAGGTTAGGTTAGGTTAGGTTAGGTTAGGTTAGGTTAGGTTAGGTTAGGTTAGGTTAGGTTAGGTTAGGTTAGGTTAGGTTAGGTTAGGTTAGGTTAGGTTAGGTTAGGTTAGGTTAGGTTAGGTTAGGTTAGGTTAGGTTAGGTTAGGTTAGGTTAGGTTAGGTTAGGTTAGGTTAGGTTAGGTTAGGTTAGGTTAGGTTAGGTTAGGTTAGGTTAGGTTAGGTTAGGTTAGGTTAGGTTAGGTTAGGTTAGGTTAGGTTAGGTTAGGTTAGGTTAGGTTAGGTTAGGTTAGGTTAGGTTAGGTTAGGTTAGGTTAGGTTAGGTTAGGTTAGGTTAGGTTAGGTTAGGTTAGGTTAGGTTAGGTTAGGTTAGGTTAGGTTAGGTTAGGTTAGGTTAGGTTAGGTTAGGTTAGGTTAGGTTAGGTTAGGTTAGGTTAGGTTAGGTTAGGTTAGGTTAGGTTAGGTTAGGTTAGGTTAGGTTAGGTTAGGTTAGGTTAGGTTAGGTTAGGTTAGGTTAGGTTAGGTTAGGTTAGGTTAGGTTAGGTTAGGTTAGGTTAGGTTAGGTTAGGTTAGGTTAGGTTAGGTTAGGTTAGGTTAGGTTAGGTTAGGTTAGGTTAGGTTAGGTTAGGTTAGGTTAGGTTAGGTTAGGTTAGGTTAGGTTAGGTTAGGTTAGGTTAGGTTAGGTTAGGTTAGGTTAGGTTAGGTTAGGTTAGGTTAGGTTAGGTTAGGTTAGGTTAGGTTAGGTTAGGTTAGGTTAGGTTAGGTTAGGTTAGGTTAGGTTAGGTTAGGTTAGGTTAGGTTAGGTTAGGTTAGGTTAGGTTAGGTTAGGTTAGGTTAGGTTAGGTTAGGTTAGGTTAGGTTAGGTTAGGTTAGGTTAGGTTAGGTTAGGTTAGGTTAGGTTAGGTTAGGTTAGGTTAGGTTAGGTTAGGTTAGGTTAGGTTAGGTTAGGTTAGGTTAGGTTAGGTTAGGTTAGGTTAGGTTAGGTTAGGTTAGGTTAGGTTAGGTTAGGTTAGGTTAGGTTAGGTTAGGTTAGGTTAGGTTAGGTTAGGTTAGGTTAGGTTAGGTTAGGTTAGGTTAGGTTAGGTTAGGTTAGGTTAGGTTAGGTTAGGTTAGGTTAGGTTAGGTTAGGTTAGGTTAGGTTAGGTTAGGTTAGGTTAGGTTAGGTTAGGTTAGGTTAGGTTAGGTTAGGTTAGGTTAGGTTAGGTTAGGTTAGGTTAGGTTAGGTTAGGTTAGGTTAGGTTAGGTTAGGTTAGGTTAGGTTAGGTTAGGTTAGGTTAGGTTAGGTTAGGTTAGGTTAGGTTAGGTTAGGTTAGGTTAGGTTAGGTTAGGTTAGGTTAGGTTAGGTTAGGTTAGGTTAGGTTAGGTTAGGTTAGGTTAGGTTAGGTTAGGTTAGGTTAGGTTAGGTTAGGTTAGGTTAGGTTAGGTTAGGTTAGGTTAGGTTAGGTTAGGTTAGGTTAGGTTAGGTTAGGTTAGGTTAGGTTAGGTTAGGTTAGGTTAGGTTAGGTTAGGTTAGGTTAGGTTAGGTTAGGTTAGGTTAGGTTAGGTTAGGTTAGGTTAGGTTAGGTTAGGTTAGGTTAGGTTAGGTTAGGTTAGGTTAGGTTAGGTTAGGTTAGGTTAGGTTAGGTTAGGTTAGGTTAGGTTAGGTTAGGTTAGGTTAGGTTAGGTTAGGTTAGGTTAGGTTAGGTTAGGTTAGGTTAGGTTAGGTTAGGTTAGGTTAGGTTAGGTTAGGTTAGGTTAGGTTAGGTTAGGTTAGGTTAGGTTAGGTTAGGTTAGGTTAGGTTAGGTTAGGTTAGGTTAGGTTAGGTTAGGTTAGGTTAGGTTAGGTTAGGTTAGGTTAGGTTAGGTTAGGTTAGGTTAGGTTAGGTTAGGTTAGGTTAGGTTAGGTTAGGTTAGGTTAGGTTAGGTTAGGTTAGGTTAGGTTAGGTTAGGTTAGGTTAGGTTAGGTTAGGTTAGGTTAGGTTAGGTTAGGTTAGGTTAGGTTAGGTTAGGTTAGGTTAGGTTAGGTTAGGTTAGGTTAGGTTAGGTTAGGTTAGGTTAGGTTAGGTTAGGTTAGGTTAGGTTAGGTTAGGTTAGGTTAGGTTAGGTTAGGTTAGGTTAGGTTAGGTTAGGTTAGGTTAGGTTAGGTTAGGTTAGGTTAGGTTAGGTTAGGTTAGGTTAGGTTAGGTTAGGTTAGGTTAGGTTAGGTTAGGTTAGGTTAGGTTAGGTTAGGTTAGGTTAGGTTAGGTTAGGTTAGGTTAGGTTAGGTTAGGTTAGGTTAGGTTAGGTTAGGTTAGGTTAGGTTAGGTTAGGTTAGGTTAGGTTAGGTTAGGTTAGGTTAGGTTAGGTTAGGTTAGGTTAGGTTAGGTTAGGTTAGGTTAGGTTAGGTTAGGTTAGGTTAGGTTAGGTTAGGTTAGGTTAGGTTAGGTTAGGTTAGGTTAGGTTAGGTTAGGTTAGGTTAGGTTAGGTTAGGTTAGGTTAGGTTAGGTTAGGTTAGGTTAGGTTAGGTTAGGTTAGGTTAGGTTAGGTTAGGTTAGGTTAGGTTAGGTTAGGTTAGGTTAGGTTAGGTTAGGTTAGGTTAGGTTAGGTTAGGTTAGGTTAGGTTAGGTTAGGTTAGGTTAGGTTAGGTTAGGTTAGGTTAGGTTAGGTTAGGTTAGGTTAGGTTAGGTTAGGTTAGGTTAGGTTAGGTTAGGTTAGGTTAGGTTAGGTTAGGTTAGGTTAGGTTAGGTTAGGTTAGGTTAGGTTAGGTTAGGTTAGGTTAGGTTAGGTTAGGTTAGGTTAGGTTAGGTTAGGTTAGGTTAGGTTAGGTTAGGTTAGGTTAGGTTAGGTTAGGTTAGGTTAGGTTAGGTTAGGTTAGGTTAGGTTAGGTTAGGTTAGGTTAGGTTAGGTTAGGTTAGGTTAGGTTAGGTTAGGTTAGGTTAGGTTAGGTTAGGTTAGGTTAGGTTAGGTTAGGTTAGGTTAGGTTAGGTTAGGTTAGGTTAGGTTAGGTTAGGTTAGGTTAGGTTAGGTTAGGTTAGGTTAGGTTAGGTTAGGTTAGGTTAGGTTAGGTTAGGTTAGGTTAGGTTAGGTTAGGTTAGGTTAGGTTAGGTTAGGTTAGGTTAGGTTAGGTTAGGTTAGGTTAGGTTAGGTTAGGTTAGGTTAGGTTAGGTTAGGTTAGGTTAGGTTAGGTTAGGTTAGGTTAGGTTAGGTTAGGTTAGGTTAGGTTAGGTTAGGTTAGGTTAGGTTAGGTTAGGTTAGGTTAGGTTAGGTTAGGTTAGGTTAGGTTAGGTTAGGTTAGGTTAGGTTAGGTTAGGTTAGGTTAGGTTAGGTTAGGTTAGGTTAGGTTAGGTTAGGTTAGGTTAGGTTAGGTTAGGTTAGGTTAGGTTAGGTTAGGTTAGGTTAGGTTAGGTTAGGTTAGGTTAGGTTAGGTTAGGTTAGGTTAGGTTAGGTTAGGTTAGGTTAGGTTAGGTTAGGTTAGGTTAGGTTAGGTTAGGTTAGGTTAGGTTAGGTTAGGTTAGGTTAGGTTAGGTTAGGTTAGGTTAGGTTAGGTTAGGTTAGGTTAGGTTAGGTTAGGTTAGGTTAGGTTAGGTTAGGTTAGGTTAGGTTAGGTTAGGTTAGGTTAGGTTAGGTTAGGTTAGGTTAGGTTAGGTTAGGTTAGGTTAGGTTAGGTTAGGTTAGGTTAGGTTAGGTTAGGTTAGGTTAGGTTAGGTTAGGTTAGGTTAGGTTAGGTTAGGTTAGGTTAGGTTAGGTTAGGTTAGGTTAGGTTAGGTTAGGTTAGGTTAGGTTAGGTTAGGTTAGGTTAGGTTAGGTTAGGTTAGGTTAGGTTAGGTTAGGTTAGGTTAGGTTAGGTTAGGTTAGGTTAGGTTAGGTTAGGTTAGGTTAGGTTAGGTTAGGTTAGGTTAGGTTAGGTTAGGTTAGGTTAGGTTAGGTTAGGTTAGGTTAGGTTAGGTTAGGTTAGGTTAGGTTAGGTTAGGTTAGGTTAGGTTAGGTTAGGTTAGGTTAGGTTAGGTTAGGTTAGGTTAGGTTAGGTTAGGTTAGGTTAGGTTAGGTTAGGTTAGGTTAGGTTAGGTTAGGTTAGGTTAGGTTAGGTTAGGTTAGGTTAGGTTAGGTTAGGTTAGGTTAGGTTAGGTTAGGTTAGGTTAGGTTAGGTTAGGTTAGGTTAGGTTAGGTTAGGTTAGGTTAGGTTAGGTTAGGTTAGGTTAGGTTAGGTTAGGTTAGGTTAGGTTAGGTTAGGTTAGGTTAGGTTAGGTTAGGTTAGGTTAGGTTAGGTTAGGTTAGGTTAGGTTAGGTTAGGTTAGGTTAGGTTAGGTTAGGTTAGGTTAGGTTAGGTTAGGTTAGGTTAGGTTAGGTTAGGTTAGGTTAGGTTAGGTTAGGTTAGGTTAGGTTAGGTTAGGTTAGGTTAGGTTAGGTTAGGTTAGGTTAGGTTAGGTTAGGTTAGGTTAGGTTAGGTTAGGTTAGGTTAGGTTAGGTTAGGTTAGGTTAGGTTAGGTTAGGTTAGGTTAGGTTAGGTTAGGTTAGGTTAGGTTAGGTTAGGTTAGGTTAGGTTAGGTTAGGTTAGGTTAGGTTAGGTTAGGTTAGGTTAGGTTAGGTTAGGTTAGGTTAGGTTAGGTTAGGTTAGGTTAGGTTAGGTTAGGTTAGGTTAGGTTAGGTTAGGTTAGGTTAGGTTAGGTTAGGTTAGGTTAGGTTAGGTTAGGTTAGGTTAGGTTAGGTTAGGTTAGGTTAGGTTAGGTTAGGTTAGGTTAGGTTAGGTTAGGTTAGGTTAGGTTAGGTTAGGTTAGGTTAGGTTAGGTTAGGTTAGGTTAGGTTAGGTTAGGTTAGGTTAGGTTAGGTTAGGTTAGGTTAGGTTAGGTTAGGTTAGGTTAGGTTAGGTTAGGTTAGGTTAGGTTAGGTTAGGTTAGGTTAGGTTAGGTTAGGTTAGGTTAGGTTAGGTTAGGTTAGGTTAGGTTAGGTTAGGTTAGGTTAGGTTAGGTTAGGTTAGGTTAGGTTAGGTTAGGTTAGGTTAGGTTAGGTTAGGTTAGGTTAGGTTAGGTTAGGTTAGGTTAGGTTAGGTTAGGTTAGGTTAGGTTAGGTTAGGTTAGGTTAGGTTAGGTTAGGTTAGGTTAGGTTAGGTTAGGTTAGGTTAGGTTAGGTTAGGTTAGGTTAGGTTAGGTTAGGTTAGGTTAGGTTAGGTTAGGTTAGGTTAGGTTAGGTTAGGTTAGGTTAGGTTAGGTTAGGTTAGGTTAGGTTAGGTTAGGTTAGGTTAGGTTAGGTTAGGTTAGGTTAGGTTAGGTTAGGTTAGGTTAGGTTAGGTTAGGTTAGGTTAGGTTAGGTTAGGTTAGGTTAGGTTAGGTTAGGTTAGGTTAGGTTAGGTTAGGTTAGGTTAGGTTAGGTTAGGTTAGGTTAGGTTAGGTTAGGTTAGGTTAGGTTAGGTTAGGTTAGGTTAGGTTAGGTTAGGTTAGGTTAGGTTAGGTTAGGTTAGGTTAGGTTAGGTTAGGTTAGGTTAGGTTAGGTTAGGTTAGGTTAGGTTAGGTTAGGTTAGGTTAGGTTAGGTTAGGTTAGGTTAGGTTAGGTTAGGTTAGGTTAGGTTAGGTTAGGTTAGGTTAGGTTAGGTTAGGTTAGGTTAGGTTAGGTTAGGTTAGGTTAGGTTAGGTTAGGTTAGGTTAGGTTAGGTTAGGTTAGGTTAGGTTAGGTTAGGTTAGGTTAGGTTAGGTTAGGTTAGGTTAGGTTAGGTTAGGTTAGGTTAGGTTAGGTTAGGTTAGGTTAGGTTAGGTTAGGTTAGGTTAGGTTAGGTTAGGTTAGGTTAGGTTAGGTTAGGTTAGGTTAGGTTAGGTTAGGTTAGGTTAGGTTAGGTTAGGTTAGGTTAGGTTAGGTTAGGTTAGGTTAGGTTAGGTTAGGTTAGGTTAGGTTAGGTTAGGTTAGGTTAGGTTAGGTTAGGTTAGGTTAGGTTAGGTTAGGTTAGGTTAGGTTAGGTTAGGTTAGGTTAGGTTAGGTGGTTAGGTTAGGTTAGGTTAGGTTAGGTTAGGTTAGGTTAGGTTAGGTTAGGTTAGGTTGGTTAGGTTAGGTTAGGTTAGGTTAGGTTAGGTTAGGTTAGGTTAGGTTAGGTTAGGTTAGGTTAGGTTAGGTTAGGTTAGGTTAGGTTAGGTTAGGTTAGGTTAGGTTAGGTTAGGTTAGGTTAGGTTAGGTTAGGTTAGGTTAGGTTAGGTTAGGTTAGGTTAGGTTAGGTTAGGTTAGGTTAGGTTAGGTTAGGTTAGGTTAGGTTAGGTTAGGTTAGGTTAGGTTAGGTTAGGTTAGGTTAGGTTAGGTTAGGTTAGGTTAGGTTAGGTTAGGTTAGGTTAGGTTAGGTTAGGTTAGGTTAGGTTAGGTTAGGTTAGGTTAGGTTAGGTTAGGTTAGGTTAGGTTAGGTTAGGTTAGGTTAGGTTAGGTTAGGTTAGGTTAGGTTAGGTTAGGTTAGGTTAGGTTAGGTTAGGTTAGGTTAGGTTAGGTTAGGTTAGGTTAGGTTAGGTTAGGTTAGGTTAGGTTAGGTTAGGTTAGGTTAGGTTAGGTGGTTAGGTTAGGTTAGGTTAGGTTAGGTTAGGTTAGGTTAGGTTAGGTTAGGTTAGGTTAGGTTAGGTTAGGTTAGGTTAGGTTAGGTTAGGTTAGGTTAGGTTAGGTTAGGTTAGGTTAGGTTAGGTTAGGTTAGGTTAGGTTAGGTTAGGTTAGGTTAGGTTAGGTTAGGTTAGGTTAGGTTAGGTTAGGTTAGGTTAGGTTAGGTTAGGTTAGGTTAGGTTAGGTTAGGTTAGGTTAGGTTAGGTTAGGTTAGGTTAGGTTAGGTTAGGTTAGGTTAGGTTAGGTTAGGTTAGGTTAGGTTAGGTTAGGTTAGGTTAGGTTAGGTTAGGTTAGGTTAGGTTAGGTTAGGTTAGGTTAGGTTAGGTTAGGTTAGGTTAGGTTAGGTTAGGTTAGGTTAGGTTAGGTTAGGTTAGGTTAGGTTAGGTTAGGTTAGGTTAGGTTAGGTTAGGTTAGGTTAGGTTAGGTTAGGTTAGGTTAGGTTAGGTTAGGTTAGGTTAGGTTAGGTTAGGTTAGGTTAGGTTAGGTTAGGTTAGGTTAGGTTAGGTTAGGTTAGGTTAGGTTAGGTTAGGTTAGGTTAGGTTAGGTTAGGTTAGGTTAGGTTAGGTTAGGTTAGGTTAGGTTAGGTTAGGTTAGGTTAGGTTAGGTTAGGTTAGGTTAGGTTAGGTTAGGTTAGGTTAGGTTAGGTTAGGTTAGGTTAGGTTAGGTTAGGTTAGGTTAGGTTAGGTTAGGTTAGGTTAGGTTAGGTTAGGTTAGGTTAGGTTAGCGTTAGGTTAGGTTAGGTTAGGTTAGGTTAGGTTAGGTTAGGTTAGGTTAGGTTAGGTTAGGTTAGGTTAGGTTAGGTTAGGTTAGGTTAGGTTAGGTTAGGTTAGGTTAGGTTAGGTTAGGTTAGGTTAGGTTAGGTTAGGTTAGGTTAGGTTAGGTTAGGTTAGGTTAGG
>OX493332.1:0-32500 GCA_950371115.1 Anania fuscalis
ACCTAACCTAACCTAACCTAACCTAACCTAACCTAACCTAACCTAACCTAACCTAACCTAACTAACCTAACCTAACCTAACCTAACCTAACCTAACCTAACCTAACCTAACCTAACCTAACCTAACATAACCTAACCTAACCTAACCTAACCTAACCTAACCTAACCTAACCTAACCTAACCTAACCTAACCTAACCTAACCTAACCTAACCTAACCTAACCTAACCTAACCTAACCTAACCTAACCTAACCTAACCTAACCTAACCTAACCTAACCTAACCTAACCTAACCTAACCTAACCTAACCTAACCTAACCTAACCTAACCTAACCTAACCTAACCTAACCTAACCTAACCTAACCTAACCTAACCTAACCTAACCTAACCTAACCTAACCTAACCTAACCTAACCTAACCTAACCTAACCTAACCTAACCTAACCTAACCTAACCTAACCTAACCTAACCTAACCTAACCTAACCTAACCTAACCTAACCTAACCTAACCTAACCTAACCTAACCTAACCTAACCTAACCTAACCTAACCTAACCTAACCTAACCTAACCTAACCTAACCTAACCTAACCTAACCTAACCTAACCTAACCTAACCTAACCTAACCTAACCTAACCTAACCTAACCTAACCTAACCTAACCTAACCTAACCTAACCTAACCTAACCTAACCTAACCTAACCTAACCTAACCTAACCTAACCTAACCTAACCTAACCTAACCTAACCTAACCTAACCTAACCTAACCTAACCTAACCTAACCTAACCTAACCTAACCTAACCTAACCTAACCTAACCTAACCTAACCTAACCTAACCTAACCTAACCTAACCTAACCTAACCTAACCTAACCTAACCTAACCTAACCTAACCTAACCTAACCTAACCTAACCTAACCTAACCTAACCTAACCTAACCTAACCTAACCTAACCTAACCTAACCTAACCTAACCTAACCTAACCTAACCTAACCTAACCTAACCTAACCTAACCTAACCTAACCTAACCTAACCTAACCTAACCTAACCTAACCTAACCTAACCTAACCTAACCTAACCTAACCTAACCTAACCTAACCTAACCTAACCTAACCTAACCTAACCTAACCTAACCTAACCTAACCTAACCTAACCTAACCTAACCTAACCTAACCTAACCTAACCTAACCTAACCTAACCTAACCTAACCTAACCTAACCTAACCTAACCTAACCTAACCTAACCTAACCTAACCTAACCTAACCTAACCTAACCTAACCTAACCTAACCTAACCTAACCTAACCTAACCTAACCTAACCTAACCTAACCTAACCTAACCTAACCTAACCTAACCTAACCTAACCTAACCTAACCTAACCTAACCTAACCTAACCTAACCTAACCTAACCTAACCTAACCTAACCTAACCTAACCTAACCTAACCTAACCTAACCTAACCTAACCTAACCTAACCTAACCTAACCTAACCTAACCTAACCTAACCTAACCTAACCTAACCTAACCTAACCTAACCTAACCTAACCTAACCTAACCTAACCTAACCTAACCTAACCTAACCTAACCTAACCTAACCTAACCTAACCTAACCTAACCTAACCTAACCTAACCTAACCTAACCTAACCTAACCTAACCTAACCTAACCTAACCTAACCTAACCTAACCTAACCTAACCTAACCTAACCTAACCTAACCTAACCTAACCTAACCTAACCTAACCTAACCTAACCTAACCTAACCTAACCTAACCTAACCTAACCTAACCTAACCTAACCTAACCTAACCTAACCTAACCTAACCTAACCTAACCTAACCTAACCTAACCTAACCTAACCTAACCTAACCTAACCTAACCTAACCTAACCTAACCTAACCTAACCTAACCTAACCTAACCTAACCTAACCTAACCTAACCTAACCTAACCTAACCTAACCTAACCTAACCTAACCTAACCTAACCTAACCTAACCTAACCTAACCTAACCTAACCTAACCTAACCTAACCTAACCTAACCTAACCTAACCTAACCTAACCTAACCTAACCTAACCTAACCTAACCTAACCTAACCTAACCTAACCTAACCTAACCTAACCTAACCTAACCTAACCTAACCTAACCTAACCTAACCTAACCTAACCTAACCTAACCTAACCTAACCTAACCTAACCTAACCTAACCTAACCTAACCTAACCTAACCTAACCTAACCTAACCTAACCTAACCTAACCTAACCTAACCTAACCTAACCTAACCTAACCTAACCTAACCTAACCTAACCTAACCTAACCTAACCTAACCTAACCTAACCTAACCTAACCTAACCTAACCTAACCTAACCTAACCTAACCTAACCTAACCTAACCTAACCTAACCTAACCTAACCTAACCTAACCTAACCTAACCTAACCTAACCTAACCTAACCTAACCTAACCTAACCTAACCTAACCTAACCTAACCTAACCTAACCTAACCTAACCTAACCTAACCTAACCTAACCTAACCTAACCTAACCTAACCTAACCTAACCTAACCTAACCTAACCTAACCTAACCTAACCTAACCTAACCTAACCTAACCTAACCTAACCTAACCTAACCTAACCTAACCTAACCTAACCTAACCTAACCTAACCTAACCTAACCTAACCTAACCTAACCTAACCTAACCTAACCTAACCTAACCTAACCTAACCTAACCTAACCTAACCTAACCTAACCTAACCTAACCTAACCTAACCTAACCTAACCTAACCTAACCTAACCTAACCTAACCTAACCTAACCTAACCTAACCTAACCTAACCTAACCTAACCTAACCTAACCTAACCTAACCTAACCTAACCTAACCTAACCTAACCTAACCTAACCTAACCTAACCTAACCTAACCTAACCTAACCTAACCTAACCTAACCTAACCTAACCTAACCTAACCTAACCTAACCTAACCTAACCTAACCTAACCTAACCTAACCTAACCTAACCTAACCTAACCTAACCTAACCTAACCTAACCTAACCTAACCTAACCTAACCTAACCTAACCTAACCTAACCTAACCTAACCTAACCTAACCTAACCTAACCTAACCTAACCTAACCTAACCTAACCTAACCTAACCTAACCTAACCTAACCTAACCTAACCTAACCTAACCTAACCTAACCTAACCTAACCTAACCTAACCTAACCTAACCTAACCTAACCTAACCTAACCTAACCTAACCTAACCTAACCTAACCTAACCTAACCTAACCTAACCTAACCTAACCTAACCTAACCTAACCTAACCTAACCTAACCTAACCTAACCTAACCTAACCTAACCTAACCTAACCTAACCTAACCTAACCTAACCTAACCTAACCTAACCTAACCTAACCTAACCTAACCTAACCTAACCTAACCTAACCTAACCTAACCTAACCTAACCTAACCTAACCTAACCTAACCTAACCTAACCTAACCTAACCTAACCTAACCTAACCTAACCTAACCTAACCTAACCTAACCTAACCTAACCTAACCTAACCTAACCTAACCTAACCTAACCTAACCTAACCTAACCTAACCTAACCTAACCTAACCTAACCTAACCTAACCTAACCTAACCTAACCTAACCTAACCTAACCTAACCTAACCTAACCTAACCTAACCTAACCTAACCTAACCTAACCTAACCTAACCTAACCTAACCTAACCTAACCTAACCTAACCTAACCTAACCTAACCTAACCTAACCTAACCTAACCTAACCTAACCTAACCTAACCTAACCTAACCTAACCTAACCTAACCTAACCTAACCTAACCTAACCTAACCTAACCTAACCTAACCTAACCTAACCTAACCTAACCTAACCTAACCTAACCTAACCTAACCTAACCTAACCTAACCTAACCTAACCTAACCTAACCTAACCTAACCTAACCTAACCTTTTTTTTTTTTTTTTTTTTTTTTTTTTTTTTTTTTTTTTTTTTTTTTTTTTTTTTTTTTTTTTTTTTTTTTTTTTAGGCGGGGGAATGCTCTTACGCATTTCCTGCGACAGCGGGGGCCGTCGCAGGGGTATGTGGGACTCGTCCTATTTACCGGACCATACCCACTAAACCACCCTCCGTGTACCTCTCGCGCATTGTCCGTGACGGCCAAGGGAACGGTAATACGACATCGCATAAACCGTCACGCAGCGCATTGCTGTAAGTCAGCTCGCTCTGGGCAGATGTTTGCCCTTTACCACTCAAGAGAGGCGCGCGGGTACACCGCGCGCGCCAGCTCGGACCAGTCAGCTGGAGGCTACGGATGCCCCCGCATCCGTTCCTCCTGGTCTAACAGGGAGTAGCGGGCTACGTTCCCGCACATCCCTATCCCCCCGGGAGGCCTCGCGATTTCGCGAAATGCGGCCTTCGACCGGGGGACGTGTGCTCTCGCGTTTTTTCGGCTGTGGACAATCACGTGAGCCCAGCCGATGTGCGTCATTTTTGCCGATGGTGGCACAAAGAATGCAGCGGACCTTCTTGGTGCACCCCGAGGCTTTGTGGCCGCTATCGCCGCAACGGAGGCACGTATCACTGCGGTCTTCGACCGCGGCGCACCTCGTTCGGCCATGGCCCTCTCCTAAACACCGTGAGCAGCGGAGTGGTCTTGGTTTGAGCAGGACTGCTCTCACCGTGACCCACCCGACGTTGAAGCGGCTGTTCGCCAGCTTTTTTGCCACCATTACTGGGCAGCGGACAATGACCGCACTTCCCGTTCCACCTTTGTTGAGTGTGCCAACTTTGACATTGGCCACATTGCATTCGCCTACTCTGGCCACCTCCTTAGCGACCTCTTCGGCTGTTACACTCTCATCGAGACCCGTCAGTCTGATGTCCGTGGACTTGACGGGTCTTGAGATTTTGATTGCCCCTGGCGGGTAAATTTCAGCAAGCTTAGCCGCGAACATGTCAGCTTTGGCATTTGCCTCATCCACACTTTGCCCCGCCAGGGCGTCTACCTCCAAAATGCAGTTTCCGGTCGGGACGGACTTTCTGTATCGAAGTCTGCCACCCAGACCCAGGTCCCACACATTGAGTCGGCTTTTGGCCTCCTTGAGGAAGTTCTCAAGGCTCAGACCCGCCGCGATGCCTTCCTGCTGCATTTGGAGCACGACCGCGGCTGAACGCGGGGCTCTGAGTCGGGAAGGATTTCCTAGTTTGGAGGCCTTGCCACCGCTGGATGTTGCGGCAGGTTTGGCCTTCTGCGTTGGTTTTGGAGCAGAGGAAGCTGGCGCAGTTGCAGCCTGGGCTTGACTCGGTCCCTTGTTCTTCGGTTTTCCTCTTACCACCGTTGTCCATGCAGACGATGTTGAGGCCACTGCTGGAGTTACAGGAGTCGGAGCAGGGGTTGGGGTTCCAGTCGGAGCTCCTCTCCGGCCCTTTCTCCCTCTCTTTTTCCTTGGTTTTGGCGCTTCTGCCGTGCGTGCAGGGGTCTGTGTCGCCGGGGCAGCCCCTTGGACACCATCAACACGCAACGGAGGGCGAACCCGTCTCGGAGGAGGTAGGCGCTCCTCAAGAACAGCCAGTTTGGCGTCAATCATTTGGCCGATCTGAGTCAGGAGGTCGCCGGGTATAGGCCTGGGGCCACCCGTGATCACTACCTCAGGCAGGCCTTCAGAGATAACATCCATCTCCACAGGTTCAGGGGCTGGAGCAGGGGCAGGGGCTTTGGGAGCGGAACCCGCTTTCTTCTTCCCAGCTGCCGTGCTAGAGAGTCCAGCCTGTGGGAGGTTTTCCTTCCGCACGTACCTCTCCAGAGATTCACCACCGATGCTGCCGGGTGACATCCCTAATCTTGCTCGAAGATTGGCCACTTCTTCCTTCAGGAATTTGACTTGGGCAGTCAGTTCGCCAGCGTTTTCGCGGACTCGGACAAGCTCCTCGCGAGTTTTCTGTTCCCGGGCCCGGGCGCCAGCTACTTCCACTCGCAACGCGGCGACTTCCTGGTCGAGGTAGTATGTTTCCTTCGACCGAGAGCGGTTGCGGAGGCCGAAAGCGGCTTCCCGAATACCCTGAGCGGCGTCCTTCAAAATCTTAACGTCGGTTCCCTTAAGATTCTTCGCATGCCCCTTGACAACCAAAACCTGGTCGACCCAGTGTGTGACCTGCGAGTATAAATCCTCAGCGAGTTCGGGTCGGTTGGGTGCGACCGGTGGCGGGTACTTTAGTCGCAAGGTAGCTGCGGGCCTCTGTTGTGCTGATGCACTGTCATATCCGTGAGCAGGAGACGGAGAGCGACTCCTGTAAATGTCTGAGAAACTCGGCAGTGGTACATCAGGAGCCAACGGCTCCGTCGCCCTCTGCCGAGTTGCCACTGTAGGTGGTGATGGAGTTCTCAGGACGGGTTCATCGTCAGCGAGCCCGGACTCACGCTCAAACTGGCGATCCCTTAGTGGGTCCTGAGACTCCCACTCTATTTGTTTGAAGCGGGAATGGCCCGCATTTCTCCCGGGGGTTGGAGTGCGTCCTCTGCGACCAGAGTTGCCAAGTTTGGCGACCTTGGTTGCAGCTGAGTCGTCACTCGCAACATCATCCTCGTCCGTATAATGGTCGGACGACACATTCTCGGGTTCAACCCGAACGGCACTCCGGCGCTTGGAGCCAGCCCGTACTAGGGAGTCGCCACGACTGTCACCACTACTGCCAATACTAACGGCGGGAGATACGGCGCGAGAGGATCTCGCAGACTCTACCTCGACCTCCGCTAGTGCGGTTCTACCTGCAGATGCGCTGCTTGCAGCTGTACTGCTCTTCTCTATCTTTTTGGAGGTACCACCGAACATGCCCTTAAGGCGAGATTCGAAGGTGGGCTCCTTACTCTTTTTCCCCCCTAATTTTTTTTTTTTTTTTAAGGGGGGAAACTGCGCTGCAGTAAAAACCCCCGGGTTGCCTCTTGCGCGTGTGTGGCATCAATGAGTATGGGGGTCACCACCCCATACACACGAATACCTGCGCTGTCCGTTACGGCACCACTCCGAGTTAGGGTTTGCGGGAGACGGATCTCAACCGCACGTTGGGTTGGCGGGGAGGACAGGACTCCGTGGTCCGTCGGTCAGTGGTATCCACCGACATCTCCCCCTCCTCGGGGTCCCCACGCAAAGGCGTCTTGGGGGCCGCCGAGGGCTTCCTCGACGTTTTCGGTCGGGGGCAGTTGCCCGTCCCCAACCTATGATTGGCCTGTCGGCCAGCGGACGCGCAGAGTGCGCATCTATACGCGGCTGCGCATGCGGCAGCCTTATGGCCGGACTCACCACACCGAAGACATGTGTTTGTGCGGTCGTCGACCGCCTTACACAATGCCCGGCCATGTCCCTCTCCGAGGCACCGGTAGCACCTCATGGGTCTCGGTCTCAGAGGGGTGACCCTCACCGAGACCCAATTAACGCTTATGCGCTTGTGTTGCGCAATCTTTTTGGCAGCTGGAGCCGGGCAGCTGACTATGACAGAGTCACCAGAGCCGCCACGGCTGATCCTGCCCACACGTACGCTCGCTGACGAGCACTCTCCATATTTGGCGACCGCCGCAGACAAGTCTGAAGCAGTCGCTGTCTCGTCAAAGCCTTGAAGCCGGAGATCGGCTGTTTTGACCGGGCGAGAGACTTTAGCGGTGGCTGGCGGGAATACGGCTGTGAGGACAGCGGCGAGAGCATCTGCTTTCTCGCTGGCCTCGTCCATATTTCCCCCTTCAAGGGCCGTGACCTCAAGGACGCGGCTCCCTGTAGTGCGGGAGCGCCTGAACCGCAGTCTCCCCTCAATATTAGGTTCTTGCTGACACGCAAGGGCCTTCGCTTCCGTGAGGTAGCGGGCGAACTCCGCCTCACCTTCGGGCTTAACCTCAACCACGATTGCCGCAGATTTGGGCAATCGGATCCTGGGAGGTTTAGCCTCGGTAACCGGCTGTTTGGCGGGCACCTTCGCCCTGCTAGCAGCTGGATCATTCTTGCTGGGCCCTGCCGCAGCGGGCCTGCTTCGGGACTGGGTTTGAGCGGGGATGGCTGGGGCCTTGCCCTTAGCTTTTCCTCGCTTCCCACGTTTGGCCACTTCAGCCCACGTGTTCGTGGGGGTGGCCGGACTCGGTACGGGGGTAGGCTGGGGCGCTGGGGCAGCTGAGCTGCTGGACCCTTTGCCTTTGCCCTTTCCCTTCCAGGGTTTAGGCGCCTCCTTGCTAGGACCAGGAGTGGCCACAGGCATAGGTGGCGCGGTCTTTTTTGAGTCCGCACGTAACGGCGGACGGACACTCTTAACCGGGTTTAGTCGGTCTTTGATTCCCGCCAACTTGGCGTCCATCATCTCGCTGATGCGACCTGCAGCGAGACGGTACAGCCTTTTGAGGTTGGGGTCGGTCACTTCCTCCGGCATTTGGAAACCGAGCAGTGCTGCATCTGGGTCAACGGGCTGTGTGTCCATTGACTCGCCAGCAGTCTCCTCTCCAGGTTGCGAGATTTGGCGGACAGCTTCCACCTCTTGGCGCAAGGTGCCCAACTCTTCGCGCATGGTTCCGAGTTCGGAATGCAAGCGAAGGTTCTCGCTGCGCATTTCGGCAAGCTCTGATCGGAGCTTACAAAGCTCGCTCTCCATATCGGCTGTCTTGTCAGCGTCCGTACGACTGCGGAGTGCTTGGACAGCCTCTACGATAGACATAGCGGCTGTTTGGAGGGCATCTGCTTGGCCGCGCTCCAGTGATGAGGAGGAGTTCTCAGCGATGTCGAAGATGGTCGCAACGTCCTTCTCGACACGGTTTGCCAGCTCCACTACCGAGTCTGTATTTTGGGCCTGATCAGCCACAACTTGGGTCCTGATCCGGGATCGGGAACGGGATCGACGTCGCCGCTGGTCCTGGGGTGGGGCCACGGCAGCAGAAGAAACCTGCCGTAGACCGCCCCTGCTTTTTTTTTAAGAAGGAACTGCGAATGCAGAAAACCTCCTGGGTTGCCACTCGCGCAGAAGGTCCCATTAAAACCCATAGGGGTCACCACCCCATGAGCCCCAATGGCAGCGCTGGCCGTCGGAACAGCCGGCCGCTAGGCCCTAGTAACTGGGAGACGAGTCTCTACCACTAGGGCCAGGGAGGGTTGGGCGTTCTGCCCCCGCGCCGACGGTCTCCATCGGCTCCTCCCTGCGGCTACTCCCCGTTCCTCGGCGCGAACGCGCTACTGGGGCTATCGGGGGTTTGTCACGCGCGATCTTCGGTCGGGGACATTCCTTCGACGATCCGAGTCTATGGTCCGCCTTCCGACCAGCCGCCGCACAAAGGCAGCAGCGGTACGGGGCCACACATCCGGCGGCCTTGTGGCCGGGCTGGCCGCATCGGATGCAGATGTTACTCCGATCCTCCGCAGCCTTGCAAATGGCCCGGCCATGACTCTCGCCAAGGCACCTTGAGCATCTCAAGGCCCTCGGCGGCAACAGTTGGACTCGGACGGAGATCCACCCGACACGCAACCTCTTTTGTTTCGCCAAGTTTTTGGCTGCCGCAACGGGGCACCGCACGACGACGGAACCGCCAAGCCTCGTCTCTCCAGGCCTGCCCACTTTGACATTGGCTGGTTCGCAGCCGCCCTGTTCGGCTACAGCCTTGGCTACCTCCTCCGGAGTCGCATCCTCTCCAAGCCCCATGAGGCGTATGTCAGCGCTCTTGACAGGGCGCGTAACTTTCACGGCGTCTGGCGGGAAAACCGAGATGAGCGCCGCCGCGAGGGTATCCGCCTTTTCACAGGCCTCCCCGGGCGGGCTGTCTTTGATCGCCCTGACCTCAAAGACTCGGTTTCCCGTCATTCTCGACGCGCGGATGGTGAGACGGTCAGCAAGGCCGGCATCCGTCATCCAGGTCGGACCAATTTCCGCCTTCGCTTTGCGCAAGAGGGTGCTTATGTTAAGCCCCGACTCTTTGCCCTGTGAAGTCAGCTCCAGAACGACTGCCGCCGACTTTGGCGGACGGAGCCTAGGAGCACGCTTTCTCCTCTGTTTGGTGGCACTAGGAGCGCTCGCGGCGGCCTGGGTGGGCCCACGCTGGGTTTGTTTAGCCGCTGGGGCGGCAGGAGCTCCTTGGGCGGGCAAAGCGGGTTTAGCTTTAGCCTTGCCGCGCTTGCGTCCGCGTTTTACCACCTCCGACCAGGGCTCGGTCAGAGGGGGCATGTCAGGTCTGGTGGAGGGTCCAGGTTTCGAGTTGGCGTTAGAAACGCCTTTCCCGACTCCCTTCCCCTTAGCGGAGGCTGTGAAAACCAAGGCACGACTTGGTCCGGGCTGAGCCGGCGCAGAGGTGGCGCCCTGGGACTTTTGCCTGAGGGGTGGGCGAACGGACGGGGCTGGAGGGAGATGCTCTTTGAGAGCATCCAGCCTGGCGTTCATGAGGTCGCCCACCTGGGTCATGACCATGCGAGCAAATTGCTCAAGCTTGGCGTCCACGTCATCAGCAGGCTGTGCCGCAGATCTTGGCCGAGGAGTCAGCGATGAGCTGTGAGCTGAGCCACTCTCCCTCGGTGCCGGCGCAGCGTCGGTCTGAATGCCAACAGCTTTGCCGGGTTTTCGGGTTCCGCTCCTGCTACGGCCCATCTCTTGGCGCAGGCTGCGCACGTCGTTTTGGAGGCGGAGATTTACCTCGCGTAACTTGGACATATCGTCATCAAGTTTATTGTTTTTCTCCTGCAGCTCACAATACGCGTTGCGCTGGTATGCGCAGGAACTCTCGAGCGTGACGATACGTGCTCGGAGTTTCTGTACCTCCTCGAAATTGGTGTGTAGGGCATCCGTGCCAATAGCACGGGCCCGCAACGATTCCGCCGTAACGCCGATAACTTCGGCGATGCCCAACAGTGTTTCGGCTTCGGTCGAGTTACGAAGCTTCGGCGCGTCAGCGAGGTCATGGAGAACTGCGACGCTGCGCTGGATTTTGTTGGCCAGATCGCTTGCCAGCTCCGCTTCTGGCTCACTCTCGGCATCCCACTGTTCGCCCATGATCAGCCTGGATGTGCCGGGCTGTGGGTCGGATTGGGCATCAGCTTCCACGGTGGCCAGCTGCTCAGTGGCAGCTCGTAGTTTCCGGATGGTCGCGGCAGCTTGCCTAATGGCACCTCTGCCGCGAGGAAACTTTGCCACCTTGGGCAGGCCAAACGTCCTTTCCTCCTCTCGTCCCGAATTTCCACGCCGTTGGGCGCTCCTCTCTCTCCGAGTATCTCGCTGAAGCGAGTCGTCAATTCCGGTGTTGCGCGAATGCGCAATGTCAAGTCCAGTTTGTGTGTCAGAGACACTGTCCACAGCCGAACAGAGGTTGACAATGTCTTCCTCATCCCCCCCGAAGTCCCCAAAATTTTCCAAATCCATTTGATTCCCACGAGTGCGGGAGAAAGGGTGGTCCATCTGGGCAGAGATCCCGCGATACCCAGATAACCCTACTTACACCTGGGAGGTCGGGATAAACCCAGGGTGGCCGCTAGCCGGTTGATCCCACTACGCCAACCACTCTGCCCTGCTCCGCGCAAAGTCAGAGACCCCGTCGCCACGCGAGGCCCCATGGGGCGCCCCAACGACGGGAATTGAAGGATTTTTAGGAATATTTGGGGTCAAGGGCTGAAGGGGCACAGTACGGTGGCATGTCCTGGGATGCTAAGCGACTGCGACAGTGTTGACAAGGGAGGGGCAGAACCTCTAAAACCCTGTCAACACCGAAGAAGCCGCGCACATCCCATTTCCCCCACCGCACTCCGCCGCAACAGACCCAGCCCCCAAACACTCCCATTGGGGTTTACTCCCCGCAGCCCTGGCAAGCAGGGCCCCCGCCCCGCCCTGAAAAGGGCAGAACGGTATGATGCAAGGAAATCGACCGGTATGTAACCCTACCAGTCATGCGCCCTGGAGCCCCCTTGCAGACTCCAGGACTAGGGGGAAGTTTTATTGAGTTTACCATCCTCGCGGCCCCGAAAGGCCCCCGGCCCCGATTGGGGTAACGGTATGCAGGGGTTTTTTAGAGAGGTTTTCCTTCCTCACGGCCCGGACAAAAGCCCCGACAGCCCCCGGCCCACCCGTGAGGGTGAGTTACGGTATGTTTGGGTTTTTTAGTGAGGTGGTCCTTCCTCGCGGCCCGGACGAAGTGCCCCCGACAGCCCTCGGCCCCCACGGGGTAACGAGTTGCCCGGCGACCCGCCAGTCAGCGGCGGCTGACTATGGGCGGGCTGAGCCGCGCGTGGTAGTATTTAAAGAGGTTTCCGCCTCGCGGTCCAGGTGAACTGGACCCCCGTCCCGCCGGTAGACCGTTGCGGATTACGGTGTGCTTCGTACCACATCCCTGCACCGCTATGCTTAACATAGTAGTGCAAGGAGCGGCACAGACAGAGTTCAGCCGCCAGCTAGCAATTACCCGAAGGTAATTCCTAACTGCCGTTGCCCAGGGTGCACCGGGACAGGATGCTGCTCCTTACACCCGATCGTAACCAGATGTAATGAGCAACACCCCGCCGCACGAGGAGGTTACTCTGTAGCACCCCTTTTTTTTTTAAGGGGGGAAACTGCGCTGCAGTAAAAACCCCCGGGTTGCCTCTTGCGCGTGTGTGGCATCAATGAGTATGGGGGTCACCACCCCATACACACGAATACCTGCGCTGTCCGTTACGGCACCACTCCGAGTTAGGGTTTGCGGGAGACGGATCTCAACCGCACGTTGGGTTGGCGGGGAGGACAGGACTCCGTGGTCCGTCGGTCAGTGGTATCCACCGACATCTCCCCCTCCTCGGGGTCCCCACGCAAAGGCGTCTTGGGGGCCGCCGAGGGCTTCCTCGCCGTTTTCGGTCGGGGGCAGTTGCTTGTCCCCAACCTGTGATTGGCCTGTTGGCCAGCGGACGCGCAGAGTGCGCATCTATACGCGGCTGCGCATGCGGCAGCCTTATGGCCGGACTCACCACACCGCAGACATGTGTTTGTGCGGTCGTCGACCGCCTTACACAATGCCCGGCCATGTCCCTCTCCGAGGCACCGGTAGCACCTCATGGGTCTCGGTCTCAGAGGGGTGACCCTCACCGAGACCCAATTAACGCTTATGCGCTTGAGTTGCGCAATCTTTCTGGCAGCTGAAGCCGGGCAGCTGACTATGACAGAGTCACCAGAGCCGCCACGGCTAATCCTGCCCACACGAATGGTCGCCGACGAGCACTCTCCATATTTGGCGACCGCCGCAGACAAGTCCGAAGCAGTCGCTGTCTCGTCAAAGCCTTGAAGCCGGAGATCGGCTGTTTTGACCGGGCGGGAGACTTTAGCGGTGGCTGGCGGGAATACGGCTGTAAGTACAGCAGCGAGGGCATCTGCCTTCTCGCTGGCTTCGTCCATGCTCCCCCCTTCAAGGGCCGTGACCTCAAGGACGCGGCTCCCTGTGGTGCGGGAGCGCCTGAACCGCAGTCTCCCCTCTATGTTGGGGTCTTGCTGGCACGCAAGGGCCTTCGCTTCCGTGAGGTAGCGGGCGAACTCCGCCTCTCCTTCGGGCTTAACCTCAACCACGATTGCCGCAGATTTGGGCAGTCGGATCCTGGGAGGTTTTGCCTCGGTAACCGGCTGTTTGGCGGGCACCTTCGCCCTGCTAGCCACTGGACTACTCTTGCTGGGCCCTGCCGCAGCGGGCCTGCTCCGGGATTGTGTTTGAGCGGGGGTGGCCAGAGCCTTGCCCATAGCTTTTCCGCGCTTCCCACGTTTGGCCACTTCGGCCCATGTGTTCGAAGGGGTGGCCGCACTCGACACGGGGGTAGGCTGGGGCGCTGGGGCAGCTGAATTGCTGGACCCTTTGCCCTTTCCCTTTCCCTTCCAGGGTTTAGGCGCCTCCATGCTAGGGCCAGAAGTGGCCGCAGGCGTAGGTGGCGCGGTCTTTTTTGAGTCCGCACGTAATGGCGGACGGACACTCTTGACCGGGTTCAGCCGGTCTTTAATTCCCGCCAACTTGGCGTCCATCATCTCGCTGATACGACCTGCAGCGAGATGGTATAGCCTTTTCAGGTTGGGGTCAGTCACTCCCTCCGGCATTTGGAATCCGGACAGTGTTGCATCAGCGTCAACGGCCTGTATGTCCATTGACTCGCCAGCAGTCTCCTCTCCGGGTTGAGAGCTTAGACGGACAGCTTCCACCTCTTGGCGCAAGGTGCCCATCTCTTCACGCATGACTCCGAGTTCGGAATGCAAACGACAGTTCTCGTTTCGCATTTCGGCTAGCTCTGATCGGAGCTTTGAAAGCTCGCTCTCCAAATCGGCCGTCCTGTCGGCATCCGTGCGAGTGCGGAGTGCTTGGACAGCTTCCACAATTGACATAGCGGCTGTTTGGAGGGCATCTGCTTGGCCGCGCTCCAGTGTCGAGGATGAGTTCTCGGCGATGTCGAAGATAGTCGCAACATCCTTCTCGACACGGTTTGCCAGCTCCACTACCGAGTCTGTATTATGGGCCTGGTCGGCCACGACTTGAGTCCTGATCCGGGATCGGGAACGGGATCGACATCGCCGCTGTTTCTGGGGTGGGACCACGGCAGCGGAAGAAACCTGCCGTAGACCGCCCCTGCCCTTTCGCAGTTTGGCGACTTTGGGAAGCCCGAAGGTCTTCTCGTCCTCTCCGCCCGAATGCTCGCGCAAACGCGCGCTCCTGTCACTTCCTTGTACATGGTGGCTGTCGCCTCTAAGGGAGGCTTCAGCCGAGTCAACTGCCGAACATAAATTGACGATCTCGTCATCGGTAAGCTCAAGCTCGGGTTCAGGAACCCGATCGGGCAACCGGCGCTTGTCGCCAGCCCGAGATACGGAGCTGTCCCGACTTCCGAGACCGCTGCCAGTGCTGAAGGAGGGAGACACGGTGCGGGAGGTTCCCGCGGACTCTGTCTCTACCTCATTCGACGTAGCTCTCGTCGTAACCTTGCTGCGAGCAGCCCTGCTGCTTGCAGACTTACTGCACTCTCCTCTCACAACATCCCCCCCAAAAGTTCCCCGAGTATATTTATCCATGAGAGTCCCACGAGTAGGGGAGAAAAGAAGGTCCATCTGGCCAGAGATCCCCGGTAGCCAGGTAACCCAATGTACACCTGAGCGGTCGGGCAACACTCAGGGTGGCCGCTCGCTGGTTGATCCCACTACGCCAACCACTCTGCCCTGCTCCGCGCAGGGTCAGAGACCCCGTCGCCACGCGAGGCCCCATGGGGCGCCCCAACGACGGGAATTGAAGGATTTTTAGGAATATTTGGGGTCAAGGGCTGAAGGGGCACAGTACGGTGGCATGTCCTGGGATGCTAAGTGACTGCGACAGTGTTGACAAGGGAGGGGCAGAACCTCTAAAACCCTGTCAACACCGAAGAAGCCGCGCACATCCCATTTCCCCCACCGCACTCCGCCGCAACAGACCCAGCCCCCAAACACTCCCATTGGGGTTTACTCCCCGCAGCCCTGGCAAGCAGGGCCCCCGCCCCGCCCTGAGAAGGGCAGAACGGTATGATGCAAGGAAATCGACCGGTATGTAACCCTACCAGTCATACGCCCTGGAGCCCCCTTGCAGACTCCAGGACTAGGGGAAAGTTTTATTGAGTTTACCATCCTCGCGGCCCCGAAAGGCCCCCGGCCCCGATTGGGGTAACGGTATACAGGGGTTTTTTTAGAGAGGTTTTCCTTCCTCACGGCCCGGACAAAAGCCCCGACAGCCCCCGGCCCACCCGTGAGGGTGAGTTACGGTATGTTTGGGTTTTTTAGTGAGGTGGTCCTTCCTCGCGGCCCGGACGAAGTGCCCCCGACAGCCCTCGGCCCCCACGGGGTAACGAGTTGCCCGGCGACCCGCCAGTCAGCGGCGGCTGACTATGGGCGGGCTGAGCCGCGCGTGGTAGTATTTAAAGAGGTTTCCGCCTCGCGGTCCAGGTAAACTGGACCCCCGTCCCGCCGGTAGCCCGTTGCGGATTACGGTATGCTTCGTACCACATCCTTGCACCGCTATGCTTAACATAGCAGCGCAAGGAGCGGCACAGACAGAGTTCAGCCGTCAGCTAGCAATTACCCGAAGGCAATTCCTAACTGCCGTTGCCCAGGGTGCACCGGGACAGGATGCTGCTCCTTACACCCGATCGTAACCAGATGTAATAAGCAACACCCCGCCGCACGAGGAGGTTACTCTGTAGCACCCTTTTTTTTTTTTTTTTTTAAGGGGGGAAACTGCGCTGCAGTAAAAACCCCCGGGTTGCCTCTTGCGCGTTGGGTGGCATCAATGAGAATGGGGGTCACCACCCCATACACACGAATACCTGCGCTGTCCGTTACGGCACCACTCCGAGTTAGGGTTTGCGGGAGACGGATCTCAACCGCACGTTGGGTTGGCGGGGAGGACAGGACTCCGTGGTCCGTCGGTCAGTGGTATCCACCGACATCTCCCCCTCCTCGGGGTCCCCACGCAAAGGCGTCTTGGGGGCCGCCGAGGGCTTCCTCGACGTTTTCGGTCGGGGGCAGTTGCCCGTCCCCAACCTATGATTGGCCTGTCGGCCAGCGGACGCGCAGAGTGCGCATCTATACGCGGCTGCGCATGCGGCAGCCTTATGGCCGGACTCACCACACCGAAGACATGTGTTTGTGCGGTCGTCGACCGCCTTACACAATGCCCGGCCATGTCCCTCTCCGAGGCACCGGTAGCACCTCATGGGTCTCGGTCTCAGAGGGGTGACCCTCACCGAGACCCAATTAACGCTTATGCGCTTGTGTTGCGCAATCTTTTTGGCAGCTGGAGCCGGGCAGCTGACTATGACAGAGTCACCAGAGCCGCCACGGCTGATCCTGCCCACACGTACGCTCGCTGACGAGCACTCTCCATATTTGGCGACCGCCGCAGACAAGTCTGAAGCAGTCGCTGTCTCGTCAAAGCCTTGAAGCCGGAGATCGGCTGTTTTGACCGGGCGAGAGACTTTAGCGGTGGCTGGCGGGAATACGGCTGTGAGGACAGCGGCGAGAGCATCTGCTTTCTCGCTGGCCTCGTCCATATTTCCCCCTTCAAGGGCCGTGACCTCAAGGACGCGGCTCCCTGTGGTGCGGGAGCGCCTGAACCGCAGTCTCCCCTCAATGTTAGGTTCTTGCTGACACGCAAGGGCCTTCGCTTCCGTGAGGTAGCGGGCGAACTCCGCCTCACCTTCGGGCTTAACCTCAACCACGATTGCCGCAGATTTGGGCAATCGGATCCTGGGAGGTTTAGCCTCGGTAACCGGCCGTTTGGCGGGCACCTTCGCCCTGCTAGCAGCTGGATCATTCTTGCTGGGCCCTGCCGCAGCGGGCCTGCTTCGGGACTGGGTTTGAGCGGGGATGGCTGGGGCCTTGCCCTTAGCTTTTCCTCGCTTCCCACGTTTGGCCACTTCAGCCCACGTGTTCGTGGGGGTGGCCGGACTCGGTACGGGGGTAGGCTGGGGCGCTGGGGCAGCTGAGCTGTTGGACCCTTTGCCTTTGCCCTTTCCCTTCCAGGGTTTAGGCGCCATGTTGCTAGGACCAGGAGTGGCCACAGGCATAGGTGGCGCGGTCTTTTTTGAGTCCGCACGTAACGGCGGACGGACACTCTTAACCGGGTTTAGCCGGTCTTTGATTCCCGCCAACTTGGCGTCCATCATCTCGCTGATGCGACCTGCAGCGAGACGGTACAGCCTTTTGAGGTTGGGGTCGGTCACTTCCTCCGGCATTTGGAAACCGGGCAGTGCTGCATCTGGGTCAACGGGCTGTGTGTCCATTGACTCGCCAGCAGTCTCCTCTCCAGGTTGCGAGATTTGGCGGACAGCTTCCACCTCTTGGCGCAAGGTGCCCAACTCTTCGCGCATGGTTCCGAGTTCGGAATGCAAGCGAAGGTTCTCGCTGCGCATTTCGGCAAGCTCTGATCGGAGCTTACAAAGCTCGCTCTCCATATCGGCTGTCTTGTCAGCGTCCGTACGACTGCGGAGTGCTTGGACAGCCTCTACGATAGACATAGCGGCTGTTTGGAGGGCATCTGCTTGGCCGCGCTCCAGTGACGAGGAGGAGTTCTCAGCGATGTCGAAGATGGTCGCAACGTCCTTCTCGACACGGTTTGCCAGCTCCACTACCGAGTCTGTATTTTGGGCCTGATCAGCCACAACTTGGGTCCTGATCCGGGATCGGGAACGGGATCGACGTCGCCGCTGGTCCTGGGGTGGGGCCACGGCAGCAGAAGAAACCTGCCGTAGACCGCCCCTGCCCTTTCGCAGTTTAGCGACTTTGGGAAGCCCGAAGGTCTTCTCGTCCTCTCCGCCCGAAGGGTCGCGCAAACGCGCGTTCTTGTCCCGTCCTTGTACATCGCGCCGAGGCGCGGATTCGTCGAAATAGGTGTGGCTGTCACCTCTAAAAGAGGCTTCAGCCGAGTCAACCGCCGAACATAAATTTACGATCTCGTCATCGGTAAGCTCAGGCTCGGGTTCAGGAACCCGATCGGGCAACCGGCGCTTATCGCCAGCCCGAGATACGGAGCTGTCTCGACTTCCGAGACCGCTGCCAGTGCTGAAGGAGGGAGACACGGTGCGGGAGGTTCCCGCGGACACTGTCTCAACCTCATTCGACGTAGCTCTCGTCATAACCTTGCTGCGAGCAGCCCCGCTGCTTGCAGACTTACTGCACTCTCCTCTCACATCATCCCCCCCAAAAGTTCCCCGAGTGTGTTTGTCCATGAGAGTCCCACGAGTAGGGGAGAAAAGAAGGTCCATCTGGCCAGAGATCCCCGGTAGCCAGGTAACCCAATGTACACCTGAGCGGTCGGGCAACACTCAGGGTGGCCGCTCGCTGGTTGATCCCACTACGCCAACCACTCTGCCCTGCTCCGCGCAAGGTCAGAGACCCCGTCGCCACGCGAGGCCCCATGGGGCGCCCCAACGACGGGAATTGAAGGATTTTTAGGAATATTTGGGGTCAAGGGCTGAAGGGGCACAGTACGGTGGCATGTCCTGGGATGCTAAGCGACTGCGACAGTGTTGACAAGGGAGGGGCAGAACCTCTAAAACCCTGTCAACACCGAAGAAGCCGCGCACATCCCATTTCCCCCACCGCACTCCGCCGCAACAGACCCAGCCCCCAAACACTCCCATTGGGGTTTACTCCCCGCAGCCCTGGCAAGCAGGGCCCCCGCCCCGCCCTGAAAAGGGCAGAACGGTATGATGCAAGGAAATCGACCGGTATGTAACCCTACCAGTCATACGCCCTGGAGCCCCCTTGCAGACTCCAGGACTAGGGGGAAGTTTTATTGAGTTTACCATCCTCGCGGCCCCGAAAGGCCCCCGGCCCCGATTGGGGTAACGGTATACAGGGGTTTTTTAGAGAGGTTTTCCTTCCTCACGGCCCGGACAAAAGCCCCGACAGCCCCCGGCCCACCCGTGAGGGTGAGTTACGGTATGTTTGGGTTTTTTAGTGAGGTGGTCCTTCCTCGCGGCCCGGACGAAGTGCCCCCGACAGCCCTCGGCCCCCACGGGGTAACGAGTTGCCCGGCGACCCGCCAGTCAGCGGCGGCTAACTATGGGCGGGCTGAGCCGCGCGTGGTAGTATTTAAAGAGGTTTCCGCCTCGCGGTCCAGGTGAACTGGACCCCCGTCCCGCCGGTAGACCGTTGCGGATTACGGTGTGCTTCGTACCACATCCCTGCACCGCTATGCTTAACATAGTAGTGCAAGGAGCGGCACAGACAGAGTTCAGCCGCCAGCTAGCAATTACCCGAAGGCAATTCCTAACTGCCGTTGCCCAGGGTGCACCGGGACAGGATGCTGCTCCTTACACCCGATCGTAACCAGATGTAATGAGCAACACCCCGCCGCACGAGGAGGTTACTCTGTAGCACCCCTTTTTTTTTTTTAAGAAGGAACTGCGAATGCAGAAAACCTCCTGGGTTGCCACTCGCGCAGAAGGTCCCATTAAAACCCATAGGGGTCACCACCCCATGAGCCCCAATGGCAGCGCTGGCCGTCGGAACAGCCGGCCGCTAGGCCCTAGTAACTGGGAGACGAGTCTCTACCACTAGGGCCAGGGAGGGTTGGGCGTTCTGCCCCCGCGCCGACGGTCTCCATCGGCTCCTCCCTGCGGCTACTCCCCGTTCCTCGGCGCGAACGCGCTACTGGGGCTATCGGGGGTTTGTCACGCGCGATCTTCGGTCGGGGACATTCCTTCGACGATCCGAGTCTATGGTCCGCCTTCCGACCAGCCGCCGCACAAAGGCAGCAGCGGTACGGGGCCACACATCCGGCGGCCTTGTGGCCGGGCTGGCCGCATCGGATGCAGATGTTACTCCGATCCTCCGCAGCCTTGCAAATGGCCCGGCCATGACTCTCGCCAAGGCACCTTGAGCATCTCAAGGCCCTCGGCGGCAACAGTTGGACTCGGACGGAGATCCACCCGACACGCAACCTCTTTTGTTTCGCCAAGTTTTTGGCTGCCGCAACGGGGCACCGCACGACGACGGAACCGCCAAGCCTCGTCTCTCCAGGCCTGCCCACTTTGACATTGGCTGGTTCGCAGCCGCCCTGTTCGGCTACAGCCTTGGCTACCTCCTCCGGAGTCGCATCCTCTCCAAGCCCCATGAGGCGTATGTCAGCGCTCTTGACAGGGCGCGTAACTTTCACGGCGTCTGGCGGGAAAACCGAGATGAGCGCCGCCGCGAGGGTATCCGCCTTTTCACAGGCCTCCCCGGGCGGGCTGTCTTTGATCGCCCTGACCTCAAAGACTCGGTTTCCCGTCATTCTCGACGCGCGGATGGTGAGACGGTCAGCAAGGCCGGCATCCGTCATCCAGGTCGGACCAATTTCCGCCTTCGCTTTGCGCAAGAGGGTGCTTATGTTAAGCCCCGACTCTTTGCCCTGTGAAGTCAGCTCCAGAACGACTGCCGCCGACTTTGGCGGACGGAGCCTAGGAGCACGCTTTCTCCTCTGTTTGGTGGCACTAGGAGCGCTCGCGGCGGCCTGGGTGGGCCCACGCTGGGTTTGTTTAGCCGCTGGGGCGGCAGGAGCTCCTTGGGCGGGCAAAGCGGGTTTAGCTTTAGCCTTGCCGCGCTTGCGTCCGCGTTTTACCACCTCCGACCAGGGCTCGGTCAGAGGGGGCATGTCAGGTCTGGTGGAGGGTCCAGGTTTCGAGTTGGCGTTAGAAACGCCTTTCCCGACTCCCTTCCCCTTAGCGGAGGCTGTGAAAACCAAGGCACGACTTGGTCCGGGCTGAGCCGGCGCAGAGGTGGCGCCCTGGGACTTTTGCCTGAGGGGTGGGCGAACGGACGGGGCTGGAGGGAGATGCTCTTTGAGAGCATCCAGCCTGGCGTTCATGAGGTCGCCCACCTGGGTCATGACCATGCGAGCAAATTGCTCAAGCTTGGCGTCCACGTCATCAGCAGGCTGTGCCGCAGATCTTGGCCGAGGAGTCAGCGATGAGCTGTGAGCTGAGCCACTCTCCCTCGGTGCCGGCGCAGCGTCGGTCTGAATGCCAACAGCTTTGCCGGGTTTTCGGGTTCCGCTCCTGCTACGGCCCATCTCTTGGCGCAGGCTGCGCACGTCGTTTTGGAGGCGGAGATTTACCTCGCGTAACTTGGACATATCGTCATCAAGTTTATTGTTTTTCTCCTGCAGCTCACAATACGCGTTGCGCTGGTATGCGCAGGAACTCTCGAGCGTGACGATACGTGCTCGGAGTTTCTGTACCTCCTCGAAATTGGTGTGTAGGGCATCCGTGCCAATAGCACGGGCCCGCAACGATTCCGCCGTAACGCCGATAACTTCGGCGATGCCCAACAGTGTTTCGGCTTCGGTCGAGTTACGAAGCTTCGGCGCGTCAGCGAGGTCATGGAGAACTGCGACGCTGCGCTGGATTTTGTTGGCCAGATCGCTTGCCAGCTCCGCTTCTGGCTCACTCTCGGCATCCCACTGTTCGCCCATGATCAGCCTGGATGTGCCGGGCTGTGGGTCGGATTGGGCATCAGCTTCCACGGTGGCCAGCTGCTCAGTGGCAGCTCGTAGTTTCCGGATGGTCGCGGCAGCTTGCCTAATGGCACCTCTGCCGCGAGGAAACTTTGCCACCTTGGGCAGGCCAAACGTCCTTTCCTCCTCTCGTCCCGAATTTCCACGCCGTTGGGCGCTCCTCTCTCTCCGAGTATCTCGCTGAAGCGAGTCGTCAATTCCGGTGTTGCGCGAATGCGCAATGTCAAGTCCAGTTTGTGTGTCAGAGACACTGTCCACAGCCGAACAGAGGTTGACAATGTCTTCCTCATCCCCCCCGAAGTCCCCAAAATTTTCCAAATCCATTTGATTCCCACGAGTGCGGGAGAAAGGGTGGTCCATCTGGGCAGAGATCCCGCGATACCCAGATAACCCTACTTACACCTGGGAGGTCGGGATAAACCCAGGGTGGCCGCTAGCCGGTTGATCCCACTACGCCAACCACTCTGCCCTGCTCCGCGCAAAGTCAGAGACCCCGTCGCCACGCGAGGCCCCATGGGGCGCCCCAACGACGGGAATTGAAGGATTTTTAGGAATATTTGGGGTCAAGGGCTGAAGGGGCACAGTACGGTGGCATGTCCTGGGATGCTAAGCGACTGCGACAGTGTTGACAAGGGAGGGGCAGAACCTCTAAAACCCTGTCAACACCGAAGAAGCCGCGCACATCCCATTTCCCCCACCGCACTCCGCCGCAACAGACCCAGCCCCCAAACACTCCCATTGGGGTTTACTCCCCGCAGCCCTGGCAAGCAGGGCCCCCGCCCCGCCCTGAAAAGGGCAGAACGGTATGATGCAAGGAAATCGACCGGTATGTAACCCTACCAGTCATGCGCCCTGGAGCCCCCTTGCAGACTCCAGGACTAGGGGGAAGTTTTATTGAGTTTACCATCCTCGCGGCCCCGAAAGGCCCCCGGCCCCGATTGGGGTAACGGTATGCAGGGGTTTTTTAGAGAGGTTTTCCTTCCTCACGGCCCGGACAAAAGCCCCGACAGCCCCCGGCCCACCCGTGAGGGTGAGTTACGGTATGTTTGGGTTTTTTAGTGAGGTGGTCCTTCCTCGCGGCCCGGACGAAGTGCCCCCGACAGCCCTCGGCCCCCACGGGGTAACGAGTTGCCCGGCGACCCGCCAGTCAGCGGCGGCTGACTATGGGCGGGCTGAGCCGCGCGTGGTAGTATTTAAAGAGGTTTCCGCCTCGCGGTCCAGGTGAACTGGACCCCCGTCCCGCCGGTAGACCGTTGCGGATTACGGTGTGCTTCGTACCACATCCCTGCACCGCTATGCTTAACATAGTAGTGCAAGGAGCGGCACAGACAGAGTTCAGCCGCCAGCTAGCAATTACCCGAAGGTAATTCCTAACTGCCGTTGCCCAGGGTGCACCGGGACAGGATGCTGCTCCTTACACCCGATCGTAACCAGATGTAATGAGCAACACCCCGCCGCACGAGGAGGTTACTCTGTAGCACCCCAACCTAACCTAACCTAACCTAACCTAACCTAACCTAACCTAACCTAACCTAACCTAACCTAACCTAACCTAACCTAACCTAACCTAACCTAACCTAACCTAACCTAACCTAACCTAACCTAACCTAACCTAACCTAACCTAACCTAACCTAACCTAACCTAACCTAACCTAACCTAACCTAACCTAACCTAACCTAACCTAACCTAACCTAACCTAACCTAACCTAACCTAACCTAACCTAACCTAACCTAACCTAACCTAACCTAACCTAACCTAACCTAACCTAACCTAACCTAACCTAACCTAACCTAACCTAACCTAACCTAACCTAACCTAACCTAACCTAACCTAACCTAACCTAACCTAACCTAACCTAACCTAACCTAACCTAACCTAACCTAACCTAACCTAACCTAACCTAACCTAACCTAACCTAACCTAACCTAACCTAACCTAACCTAACCTAACCTAACCTAACCTAACCTAACCTAACCTAACCTAACCTAACCTAACCTAACCTAACCTAACCTAACCTAACCTAACCTAACCTAACCTAACCTAACCTAACCTAACCTAACCTAACCTAACCTAACCTAACCTAACCTAACCTAACCTAACCTAACCTAACCTAACCTAACCTAACCTAACCTAACCTAACCTAACCTAACCTAACCTAACCTAACCTAACCTAACCTAACCTAACCTAACCTAACCTAACCTAACCTAACCTAACCTAACCTAACCTAACCTAACCTAACCTAACCTAACCTAACCTAACCTAACCTAACCTAACCTAACCTAACCTAACCTAACCTAACCTAACCTAACCTAACCTAACCTAACCTAACCTAACCTAACCTAACCTAACCTAACCTAACCTAACCTAACCTAACCTAACCTAACCTAACCTAACCTAACCTAACCTAACCTAACCTAACCTAACCTAACCTAACCTAACCTAACCTAACCTAACCTAACCTAACCTAACCTAACCTAACCTAACCTAACCTAACCTAACCTAACCTAACCTAACCTAACCTAACCTAACCTAACCTAACCTAACCTAACCTAACCTAACCTAACCTAACCTAACCTAACCTAACCTAACCTAACCTAACCTAACCTAACCTAACCTAACCTAACCTAACCTAACCTAACCTAACCTAACCTAACCTAACCTAACCTAACCTAACCTAACCTAACCTAACCTAACCTAACCTAACCTAACCTAACCTAACCTAACCTAACCTAACCTAACCTAACCTAACCTAACCTAACCTAACCTAACCTAACCTAACCTAACCTAACCTAACCTAACCTAACCTAACCTAACCTAACCTAACCTAACCTAACCTAACCTAACCTAACCTAACCTAACTAACCTAACCTAACCTAACCTAACCTAACCTAACCTAACCTAACCTAACCTAACCTAACCTAACCTAACCTAACCTAACCTAACCTAACCTAACCTAACCTAACCTAACCTAACCTAACCTAACCTAACCTAACCTAACCTAACCTAACCTAACCTAACCTAACCTAACCTAACCTAACCTAACCTAACCTAACCTAACCTAACCTAACCTAACCTAACCTAACCTAACCTAACCTAACCTAACCTAACCTAACCTAACCTAACCTAACCTAACCTAACCTAACCTAACCTAACCTAACCTAACCTAACCTAACCTAACCTAACCTAACCTAACCTAACCTAACCTAACCTAACCTAACCTAACCTAACCTAACCTAACCTAACCTAACCTAACCTAACCTAACCTAACCTAACCTAACCTAACCTAACCTAACCTAACCTAACCTAACCTAACCTAACCTAACCTAACCT
Organism: Anania fuscalis; assembly: GCA_950371115.1. Taxonomy (NCBI): domain Eukaryota; kingdom Metazoa; phylum Arthropoda; class Insecta; order Lepidoptera; family Crambidae; genus Anania; species Anania fuscalis. The sequence goes on from OX493332.1 coordinate 25,293, forward strand.
AACCTAACCTAACCTAACCTAACCTAACCTAACCTAACCTAACCTAACCTAACCTAACCTAACCTAACCTAACCTAACCTAACCTAACCTAACCTAACCTAACCTAACCTAACCTAACCTAACCTAACCTAACCTAACCTAACCTAACCTAACCTAACCTAACCTAACCTAACCTAACCTAACCTAACCTAACCTAACCTAACCCAGTCGCACGCCACCCGCCGCGCCGAGTGTCACGAAATTGACCCGCTCCGCGATTTTAAAATCGTAAAAATAGTCTTTTTACGCAAAAGTTACCAGTGCGATACATAAAAAGACGTATCTTTTCACCCCCGACCCAACGGTGCTATTCGCGCGAAAATCGGACCAAAACTGTGGCCTCTAGAGGCGAAAAACCGTGTTTTTTGCAAAAATTTGACACGTTTGTGTGAACGCCGCCGTATTTACCGCGGCGACCCACATCTTGAAGCACACCACTAGACGCGCCTAACAGCCCTCCAACTGCCTGCGAAAACCCCGGATTTTTCCCGCCCTATTTGGAGGAAAAAACAACGAAAAACCGATCCAGGGTTTTGCGCCAAATCAGCAGCTGGTGGTGGTAGCGGATCAGACGTTCAACGGTTCGAAGCGGCCCTCCACAACGACCCCTCCACAGCTTTCCCGGAGGCGATACCAGTATCTGGAGCGAAGAAACCAGCGTTTTGCACTTGACAAACTTTTAAGCAAAACTTCGAAGATCACCAGCTCCAGATCTTCAGCGGCGACATCACCTGAAAAAAAAAATACGGAAGAAAGGTCAGTTCAACAGCAACAGTGACATATAAACTTTTTAAAATTTGGACAATAAATAAAGAAACTGTGACTGACTTTCTCCGACTCGAGCTCCGGAACCAGCTGCAAGCATAACCTTGTTTAAGCCAGAATTTGTTTTTTTGCGTAATAAAATCGAAACTATAATACTTTTTCAAAATTTTTTTTCACACAAGTCATTTTTTCTTCTAGTCAATACTTATTACAAAATTTCAGGATAGTAGCATTAGAAATAAAAATTTAATTTTCGAAATCGATTTACGTAACTGCAAATTCTGGATTAAAGCTTGATTAAAGGTTATTAAACATAGTTCTAGTCTAGATAAAATTATAGTTGTTAGTGTTTTAGAAAGGTAATGAAATAGGCTATAAGTTAGTATATAATAAACCCGTCCTTACCCCATACATTTTGCTGGAATAACGGGAATTCAGAGAGATAGCACAAAAAGTGAATTAAACGTAAAAATTTTAAGTGAATAAAGTACTATTATAAGCAAACTATTGTAAATTTAAAACTTTTTGAAACGTCATTAGTTAGAATAAAATCGGCTTTCTATAATTAACCCTTCAAAAAATTTTTAGAACAAATATTTATATTTTTAATTTGGTAAAACAACATAATTTCAATTTAAATACAAAACTTCTAGACTAGATAGGGGCGGTAAATACCAACCCTTATACTTTAAACTTTGACATATATTAGACCGCGTTCATATAAACGTGAATTAACCCCTTTTAGAATTTTAAATTTAATTTTAGCATTTTATTTGACGAAAATACTCAAAAATTTTCAGTCAACAAAACTTTCAGCCCTTATATTGGCAAGAGGGTTGAGCGCGAAAGGGTCAAGTTTAGTGTTGTTGGAAGCGCCTGCTCGTGGCCTATTCTAAACAGAAACCAGAACCCGCGCGCCTACATAGATTAAAAAGTTACAGGCCAAAAACCAAACAAAACTGGGACAAAACTTGTCAAAAATTATTCTAAGTGCCAGATTTGAAAACTCGGAAAAATCTTCAAAAATCAATAAATCGTGTTCTAGTGTACCAAATTGAACGCGGTTTCGAATACAAAGCTTAGGGCGGCTAGCAGTACCCGGTCAAGTGTGAACTAGAGCTCTAGGTCAAATTTTGGAAAAAATTTTTTCGGCACAAAATTTTCTGTCCTTAAAAGGCAAAACTTTAAAAAATTTATTAAAATCTATAAATCTGCCCCCAGTCGACCAAATTTGACGGGGTTTTCGATAATACTTTTAGTTTTTTGGGTAGACTCTCCTGGAAAAGAACCAGATTTTTGGAAAAAATTTAAAAAATTACATCTCGACCAAAAATTTCTAAGTCTCGGCTCAAAATTCAAAAAACCTTCAAAAATCTATAACTTCTTAACCAGAGCTCCTATCTTCATCGGGTTTTCACTAGGGTAAGGGGCTTATAAGGGACTGCATAGCACTCTACATTAGGTTGCTCTAGGTAGAGCAGAAAAAATTTTGACAAGTTTTCTACTCTTTTGTTAAGGGAAAGTATAGAGAGTGGAGACAGTAGACTCAGGACTTTACATCCAAGGCCTACTGACTCTACATAGAGAAAATTTTTCAGAAAAATCGCGTATTGGTGTAAATAATACGCCAAATAGAAGCGGATTCGGAGACCAACTGACCCGACTCTACATAGAGTCTAGGTAGAGATATTCTCTATCATAAATAGGGACTTACCTGCAAAACATCTGCAACTCCGGAGCACCTCTGCTGGCTGACTGCGCGACCTGAAAATAAACAAAATATTAATATAAATATACATACACTTACTTCTCTCTTATTTATACCTTTTTAAACTGTAGATTAGTTGACTACTGTGCCTATTGGCCAGTACTCCTAGATTAGTTATTGTTACGAAGTTCTTTTGAACAAAATTTATTAAAACCTTAGTATTTTATTTTATTTTATACAAATTAGACAAGGCTTTCTCCAACATGTACCTAGCCCGTACCCCATCCAAAAATAAAGTGATGACGACCCCCCCCACGTCTCCGAAACAACAAATAGACACTGAGAAGGCAGGACCTTCTCAGACACAAACTCAACTAACCTCCAATGTGAGACGCAGCATCGGCGAGTGGGAAGGAGGTATGGTAGAGCCCAAACCTTGCATCTCGACGGAACATGGGCACACGCCCAAAAAGACAGTCCCTGTACCAACACAGCGGACAAAGGCGAAGCCGACACCTCCGCCCCAGGACTCGAAGACCGTGACGACGGCACGTAGAGCATCGGCCGAAGCTTTCACCGTATCGCCAGGACATAGACAAGTAACAGCCAAGGCCACCGACAGATTGAGCCAGGCCAAGAGCTGGGTTCAGAAGGCGAAAACGCAAATAGGCGAGTCTCGCAATCTGAGGGCAGACTTAAAGGCCGGGATCACTCTGGCGGTGGATAAGCTGTACCAACTGGTGAAGGAGGCAGCAGCATCACAACCTGCAACAGAAAATAAAGATGATGAAAAATCAGGAAAAGGGCAAAAGGAGGGGATGAAGGAAGGAAGAATGGTTCAGGAATCGATAGGGACAGAAGGAAAAGAACTTATAAGGATGATGAAGGAGCAAGGCGAAAAAATTGACAAGACACAGAGAGAAATGGAAAAGCTAAAGGAAACCATCGCCTTACAGCAAGAAACCGCCCACCGACACCTAACCTACGCTAACGCAGTATCAGCGCCGCCGAAAAGACCCACGACGGAAAGGAGCGCACTCCACTCTATAGTTATCGCCTCGAAAAACGAAGCGGAGTCAGGAGACGAGGTCATGAAGCAGGTTAGGGAAGCGGTCAATGCTAAGGACGGATGGGTTACTGTTGAAAGGGTCCGCAAGGTCAAGGACAAGAAGATCATACTAGGCTGCAGAACAATAGAGGAACGCGAAAAGGTCAAAGAAAGACTAAAAGGCGCGTCAAATCGTCTCCACTATGAGGATATGAAAAACCAAGATCCTATGGTTATCCTTAAGGATGTCATCGCTAGTCATAGCGATAGTGATATCTTAACGGCGCTACGAAACCAGAACGGAAGCGTCTTTCAGAACCTAGTGGAAGGAGGCGATCGAATGGAAGTCAAATTCAGACGCAAGGCCAGGAACCACCTCATGTGCCACGTCATATTAAGGGTCTCTCCGCAGCTGTACAATAGGATAATGGATAGAGAATCTGTCCATATTGACATCCAGCGAATACGGGTTGCGGACCAATCCCCACTTGTCCAATGCTCCATATGCTTGGCATATGGACATGGGAGGAAGTACTGCAAGGAGACTGTTCCAAAATGTACACACTGCGGGGACCCGCATATGAAGAGTGAATGCCCAGACTGGCTAGCCTCAGTGCCACCGAAGTGCTGCAACTGCACAGCGGCGAAGCTGGAGGCCACAGAGCACAACGTGTACAGCTCAGAGTGCCAAGTGCGGAGGAGATGGGAGGCACTGGCACGAGCAAAAGTACAATATTGCTAAGGTGGTTCCACGGCGTTCCGGGGCAGGCGACCCCACCAGATGTTATGCAGTGGCCCAGGCGAACCTACAGCGCAAACAACTTGCAACGACCGAACTCATGGTGGAGGCCAGCAGACGCAAATTGGCGTTTGCGCTGGTACAGGAACCCTATGTGGGCGCGGTGAGAAGAATGAAGGACTACCGTGGGGCGAGAGTCTACCAGAACACGGTAGTAGGAGATGGGACTGTGAAGGCGGCAATAGTCGTCTTTGATAGCGATCTTGTCGTCACACAGTGCCCGAAACTCACTTGCGACAACATAGTCGTAGTGAGGATCCGAACCAGCGCCTGGGAAATCGCGGCGGTGTCCTTCTACTTCGAACCGGATCAACCCATTGGGCCATACTTGGACCGGCTGAGGGAGGTCGTAGAGGAGCTGGGCCCAAGAGTACTGCTAATTGGCGGTGACAGCAACGCCAAGAGTACCTGGTGGGGCAGCACCGTAGAAGACCACAGGGGAGTAGAAATGTCCGGGACCCTGGAAGAGTCGGGATTTCAGGTACTCAACAGAGGTGATACACCAACCTTCAATACCGTGAGAGGTACGAAGGTGTACACCAGTCTAGTTGATATCACAGCCTGTACTGAAGATCTGTTAGATCTGGTCGATAACTGGAGGGTAGACCAGGAGATGACGAGCTCGGACCACAATGCTATCACTTTTGAAATAAGACTCCGCAAAGACAGAGGATTGAAAGTCCAGAGGACTACCAGACTGTATAACACTAAAAAAGCAAACTGGGATCTCTTTGACACCACCCTACTAGAGGCCAAGTCTCAAAAAGACCTTAATGTAGAGTATATAAATACTCTAACGAGCAGAGACCAACTAGAGCAGCTCGCAAGGGACTATACAGAGGCCATATCTACAGCATGTAGAGCTAGCATACCAGCAAAGAAAAGTACTGAGGTACTAAAGATCCCATGGTGGAATGATGAGCTCGCAAGGCTGAAAAAAGTTACCACTACCTTCAGGCGTAAGATCAGGAACGCGGCACCGCACCGCAGAGACATAGTGGTAACTGAGTACCTGAAAAGAAAAGAAGAATACGAGTGCCAAGCCAAGAAAGCCCAAATAGACAGCTGGAAGGAGTTCTGCAGCAAACAAGACCGAGAAGGCCTATGGGAGGGGATTTATAGAGTAATAGGCCGGACCGCCAGGAGGACAGAAGACATGACCCTAACCAAGGATGGAGCACACCTTAACCCAATAGAATCGGCGACCTTACTAGCGGAGACATTCTACCCACAAGACCTGGAGGAAACTGACGACGAACATCATCGCTCGACCAGAATGGCAGCGAAATCGGTAAACGAACTTTGTCATGATGAACAACATGACCCACCGTTTACCCAGATGGAGCTAAAGACCGCCATAGGAAGTTTTAACCCAAAGAAGGCCCCAGGAGCGGATGGCTTCACAGCGGACATCTGCAGCCGGGCTATCCACCAGGACCTAGATGCATTCCTTGCCCTATTCAACAAGTGCCTACTGATCGGGCACTTCCCGGACACCTGGAAGGAAGCCACTGTGGTGGTATTAAGAAAACCGGGCAAGGATGATTACACGAATCCCAAGGCGTACAGACCGATAGGTCTCTTGCCGGTATTGGGGAAGGTCCTGGAAAAGATCTTAGTAGCAAGAATGAAGTGGCACCTGGTACCGAGGTTTAGTACTCGCCAGTACGGATTCATGCCCCAGAAAAGCACCGAGGACGCCCTCTATACTCTAATACACCATATTAAGGGTAAGATTGAGCTGAAGAAGCTGGTAACCCTAGTGTCATTGGATATAGAGGGGGCCTTCGATAGCGCCTGGTGGCCCGCAATCCGAGTCCGTCTGGCTGAGGAAAAGTGCCCGGTTAACATCAGAAGGCTACTGGATAGCTATCTGGAGCGCAGAAAAGTCAGAGTAAGGTACGCCGGGGAAGAAGCGGTAAGAAACACAAATAAAGGCTGTGTGCAAGGGTCAATCGGCGGTCCCATCCTGTGGAACCTTTTGTTGGACCCTTTACTGCAAGAGCTAGAGAGAAACGGTCACTACGTCCAGGCTTTTGCCGACGACGTGGTGATGTTATTTGACGGTGACACGGCGACGGAAGTGACCAAACAGGCCAACGCAGCGTTAGAATACGTACACACATGGGGAGCTCAAAATAAGCTCCGATTCGCACCACATAAAACGTTTGCAATGGTCCTAACAAGGAAGCTTAAACATGACACTCCGCGCCTGAGGATGGGGGGGATCGACATTGCTCTGTCTCGGGAGATCAAAATTTTAGGCCTAATAATCGACGAAAAATTGACCTTTAATTCTCATATTGTCCAACAAACTAAAAAAGCCATAGACATATATAAACAACTTTCAAGAGCAGCTAAAATCAGTTGGGGGCTACACCCAGAAGTAATAAGGTCAATTTATGTTGCAACTGTCGAACCCATCATAATGTACGCCGCAGCAGCGTGGGCTCCTGCAGCTGAGAAGATCGGGGCGCAGAAGTTGCTGAACGCGGTTCAAAGGGGTTTCGCCCAGAAGCTCTGTAAATCATATCGAACAGTCTCTCTACACTCGGCGCTGACTCTAGCCGGGATACTACCTCTCGACCTCAGAATACAGGAGGCAGCCGCCCTGTATGAGACGAAGAGAGGGTCGCCCCTAATAGAGTTAGGAGACAGAGAGACCGAGAGTTCGATAAGGTTTGCAGAGACTCCTCACCCAGCTACGCATATGGCTATAAAATTCGAGTGCTTGGTAGACCAAAACCTAGTGGATAGGCACAATGTGCAGACGGTGCGAATTTTCACCGACGGCAGCAAAATCGAGGGGAAGGTCGGAGCCGCACTCTCCATATGGAAAGATGAGGCCG